>WNWU01000020.1:15169075-15225035 GCA_012654045.1 Ptyas mucosa
TCTTTCTTTCTTTCTTTCTTTCTTTCTTTCTTTCTTTCTTTCTTTCTCTTTCTTTTCTTCTTCCTTCATTCCTTCCTCTTTCTACTAAAAGATAGTAGCCAAGACTGCTGATTTATTTTCAACTGTATGCTTGATGCACACAACCTAAAGATTCACATGCAATTAACATGTCATTTTTTTCCCTCTTAATCGAAAACAAGGCAACAATAATTTCTCCCACCACCACATCCAGTTAAAAGAAGTAATTCTGTGATTTAGTTTATTCCTGCCCATTCCTGCTACAAGGAAAAACAACCAATTTCTGTGCAGTAAGCACTTGATCCAAAGGATGATCGAGAAAGCAGTTGGATTAGCAACTAAATGATCAAGCAACCCCGCCATTAAGTTTCACTATTAATTTCACATGTGCAAGCAGGAATTAAAAAAAAACAACATTAGCTTGATCAAAATCTGACAGGACTCGGCACCTTCAAAGTTTAGAACAGATTTGGGTCTCTGGATGACAGCGCTATAGAAACGCCAGCACAGAGGTTCCTTATGTTGCAGCTGTAATGTTAATATTTCAAAGTTTCTGCATGGTTTGATGTAGCTCAACTTTTGACAAGCAGCTGACAAAAGAATTTCTGTTCCTAGATCAAAGCGGCTACGTTAATAAAACTCAAGCAAAAAGAGAAGGCAGACACAAGTTTTTGTGTGGGGCAATTAATTAGGACAAGCAGCTGACAACTAGGTTCCAGCATTGCATATTTTCTGTTTCACATGACATGACCACTGGCAAAGATATTGGCTGGCAAAGATATTGGCATGCTCACCTTTTGCAAAAATTTTTGCAAGATGGGCACAGTATCCTTGCCACCTTTCTGTTGGACGATGTGAGCCAGGTGCTCGACTGAGATCCTCTTCTTGCAACTCCATATCCGGGAGGAATGTATAGCACTGTCCTTAGGAAGACGGGACAGGAAGACTGCAGGGTCCCCGTAAATAATTTTCACTACAGGGTTGGAAGAAAGTCTTTCATCTTCACTGATTTGTTTATTCAAGTCCAGAAGTGCTTTATCCAAAAGCTGCTTAGAAAACATGGATGGCACGTGTGTGAGAGGCATCATAAAAACAGAGTGCATAAAAACAATTTTTGAAAAGCAATATCGGAATCATAGAATTCACCCAGGAATCTGTACAAGCTGTAATGATAACTTGAGTGATTGACCTTGGTTATTTTCTTAATTCAAATGTACTGAGCTTTCAAAAGCTGAATGATAATTTCTTAAAAGCTACAGTTCAAAAAACGTGGTTTTGAAATGTGTCTCATAGATCTCCATTCTGAATAAGAGCTATATGAAAAGTCAGCTTTTCCCACAATTCTGACAAATCGAGCTAAGAAACTAAAACCATGATAAGATAAATATACAAAAGCTGTCTCAATATCGGGGGGAACTTAGTCTGGGGCTGTTTTCCAAAGGGCAAACAGGCAGCACAGATTGTAAAGTTTAGCTGGCAGGAAGAGGGTAAAAAAAAACCCAACTCATTCTTGGTATAGGGAGTACTCTACAGATACATAGCATATATCTGTAGTTTATTTATTTATTTATTTATTTTATTAGATTTTTATACCGCCCTTCTCCTACTGGACTCAGGGCAGTGAACAGCCAAGAATAAAAACATCACATACAAAATTTAAAATTATTTTAAAAGAATTAAACAAGTTTTGGCCCAATAAAATTTAAAACACCCCAACTAAAATCAATTAATAATTAAAAATATCTAAGGGGGGGTGTCAAGCCAGCCCAGCTTGATGAAATAAAAAAGTTTTAAGGGCACGGAGATCTGGGATCGTACTTATCTCCGGGGGCAGGTTGTTCCAAAGGACAGGTGCTTCCAAAGAGAAGGCCCGCCCCTGGGGGTCGCCAGCCGACATTGCCTGGCCGACGGCACCCTGAGGAGTCCCTCTCTGTGGGAACGTACTGGCCGGTGGAAGGCTATCGGTGGCAGAAGGCAGTCCCATAAGTACCTAGGCCCTAAGCCATGGAGTGCTTTAAAGGTGGTAACCAACACCTTGAAGTGCACCCAGAAGACCACCGGGAGCCAATGCAGCTCGCACAGGAGGTGTCACATAATCCCCCGTGCGGCCGCATTCTGCACCAATTGGAGCCTCCCGGTGCTCCTCAAGGGGAGCCCCATGTAGAGAGCATTGCAGTAGTCCAGGCAAGAAGTCACGAGTGCCTGAGTGACCATGCGTAAGGAGATAGTTGCTTTAGTCTGGAAAAATTCTATCTATAGGTGAAGAACAATAAAGGAAACTAATCAGAATTAACTCCATGTGTTGTTCTTGGTTCTTGGGAGCATGTCCCACTATCTTCCATGTCTGTTTGTGACCTGGAACCCAGCTCTATACAATTTCTGGAGTTCAACCCAAGCACTAGAGTTATCATGAGGATGTTGAATTTGCCTCTATGCAAGGCTGTATAGATTCGTTCTTAAGTATAAGATTGCAGGAAGGTTAAAATGGTGGATATGTCAGCCCTCTCCCTTTGGCAGGAAGTATATTCAAAAACCAATGAGCAAAACCTCACAAGCATACTTAATACATTAGACAGAAGTAATTAATACCTTGCTTTTTTCAGATCATTCAGGAAGATAAAGATATCAGCAATTTCTTGGTTTTCTAGCAATTGATATTACATACTGCTAATATAACACATGATAGAGGCCCAACTAATAGCCTTATATACCATTAATATGATGTATAGACTCAAGACAGTATTGGCAACAGCCTTTGTGTCCTCAGCACCAAGAAAAAACATAGTTTTTCTTATGTCTAACCCACATTTTTCCCAGTGTCACTTTTTATACGTTACAGAGCATATAAAACCTACTTTAATTTTAAATTCAGCCTGGCTTCTTTTGTGGGTTAGTATATGTACACACACAGAGAGAGAGAGAGAGAGAGAGAGAAAGAGAGAGAGAGAGAGAGAGAGACAGAGACAGAGACAGAGACAGGAGCATATTTTTTTTTACCTTTAGTTCAGGTAGAATAATGGTCCGTGCAACACTTGCTTCCCAATTGTTTCTGTGCTCTTTGATGGTAAGCTGACCATTAAAATGTACTGGCCCTGCAAAAGATTTATTGCATTTATTTGGCCCCCCAACTAGCCAGTTATTTTGCTTCTTAGATTCAGGAAAAGAAATTCCTAGATTTTTTGGAGGGGGTCTATCTTAATTTCTGAAATAAAATAAACCTGTTTTCTTCCTTATATTGCTATTGTGAGAAGAGAGTAGTACAAAGCGTTCTGTATGGACTGCATATTCTTTCCACAGTGAAACACTTGAATGTACAGTTGAATTACAGATGCAGAAGTGATTTCTCCAAACTTATACAAGGAACCATATGGGAATTCAGTGAGCTCCAGATTTAAAATGAAGAATGAAAGTTACTGGGTTGCAAAAAAAAAAAAAGTGTTGGGGGGTGAATTTAATACATCATTATTTCCCGCTGCTAACTGTTGTTTATTATCACAACCATTATCACACAGTATTATGCAGATTAATGAAGACATATCATCAGAGACTTTTTGCACAGATATAAGTTATCTAACACCTCTAAATTCCTTAATGAAATGAGCGTATGAAATCAGGTTAAAAGCCAAGTATGACAACCACTCACTGGCAGTGATTTCTCATAGGTATAATATTTAATCACTCTTGGTCACTGGTCCTCCCAGTTCCTTTGAAGCAGGGGTGAAATGGTCCCGGTTTGGACCCGATCGCCCGATGCCTAGCTGAGCCGTGTGATCATCAGAAACTTTTTTTTTTACTTTTAAAAGCATTTTTTCTACAACCTCTTCAGTGGAAAAACTATTTTTAAAAGTAAAAAAAAAAAGCCTCTGATGATCCTGCGGCTCAGCTGGGATCGTCAGAGGCTTTTAAAAGCATTTTTTTTCCTGCAACCTCTTCGGCCGAAGAGGTTGTAGGGGGAAAAAATGCTTTTAAAAGCCTCTGACAATCCCAGCTGAGTTGCCTGATCACCAGAGGCTTTTAAAAGCATTTTTTGTGCAACCTCTTCGCCGAAGAGGTTGTAAGGGAAAAAAATGCTTTTAAAAGTAAAAAAAAAAAAGTTGGTCACGCCCACCCAGTCACATTAAATCCCCCCCACCAAGCCACACCCACAGAAACGGTAGTAATAAATTTTACATTTCACCACTGCTTTGAAGTATATTATTAAAAAATGTGCTGCAATCGTATGTCTTTAAATGTAAACAACATTCAGCAAACTGCTGTTCTTACATTGTCCTGCATGTTGGTCCTTGGAAAGGCTGCACAGAATGAGATGGATGACATTAATGGTTTCATCAGCACTCTTCCCAAGAGTATTCATCAGCTGCTCAAAGTCTTTAACAATATGCTGCAACAAGAAGCTTACTGGATCCTGAACCTGTGGTTTTATGATCTGCAAGAGAGACTGAACAACAGAACCAACTATTCAGAATTCTTGTCTACATGACTTGTGAGTGAGCATTTAATCATAAAGCTAGGTACTTAAGCAAATATTTTAAAAATATCCCTTTAACTTAAAAATAATAAATCACTATTATATAAGGGGAGACCACAATTCTCTTGATTTTAATTTTCTGCTACCACAAGCACTACTCTTTCAATCTATTGATTTATTCAATCTATTGATCTTTCTACCCAACAGCTCAAACTGGCATAGAACATGGCTTCCTCTTCCATTTTTTTCCTCTAATAACAACACTGAAAAGTAGGTTGGGATGATAGAGAATCACTTAGTGAACTCTATGGCCGAAGATGGATTTAAACTTGATTTTTCCCAGTGCCAGTCCAACATCTGATTTACTTTCTTGGCAAAGAATATGCAACCTAATATGTCTTTTTGTTTTTGATGCCAGTGCTCATTGCCCATAGAGAAGTCTTACTGATATTTTTTATTAACATACTGAAACTAAAGTAATCTGTATTTTAGAATTGAGTGAAAAACATAATTTTGAACCTGCTTCATGATCACATTTTTCATTGAGTTCCCAAATGCAAATTACTTTATTTACAACGTCTTATTAAAACATCAATAATATTTCTCTATGGGCAATGAGCACTCGCATCAAAAACAAAAACACCCCAGACATTTCAGATTGCATACTTTTTGCCAAGAATGCAAGTCAGAGAATAGCTACCTACAGCCCCTAACTACGGAGAATAGCTAACTACAATTTTGATTAAGCAAATCACATTTGCGGTTAATTCTGGTATAAGATGGAAATATGCAGGCCACTTTTGAAAATAGGATGAGTGTGGAAGAAGTGAAGCATAAGTATCTGAGGGAAAACAAACTGTAAGACTTCATCCAGAGCAGTGTTTTTCAAACTTGGCAACTCTAAACATGCTGGTTGGAGAATTCTGGATGTATACATCTTAAAGTTGCCAAGTTTGAAGTCTGCTCTAGAAGATCATGATCTCCACTTTGCTTTGAGGCAACTTTGAAGCATGCATGGAACAGTGGCAGTATCTAGGGTGTCTTATGCTCCATAATCATTAAACACCTAATTGTAGTTATGCTGCTTTAATGAAGTTGTTACTTTATAATTAGTACTATATTACTATAAAATGACTACTACCCATGTTTCCCAGAAAATAAGACTGGGTTTTATATTAATTTTTGTTCCAAAAGACACATTAGGGCTTATTTTCCAGTTAGGTTTATTTGGGGGGGGGGGGGGGGGGAATACGGTACTAAATGTATCAGTTTGGCTGTCAATCTTAACTGGATCTTATTTTTGGGGCAGGGCTTATATTATGAACATCCTGACAAGTCATGCTAGGGTTTATTTTCTGGTTGGGTCTTATTTACGGGAAAACATGGTATTATGGCCTTGTATTCTTAACACCAGTAATTATTACTTTTCATAATATTGAGAAAACATGATTTTTCAAGTAATTCCATTTTAGAAAAGTCACCGTCTGTTTGTGTATAATGCATTTCAGAAAGAAGCAAGTAAGTTGTTAATTTTTGTGTAAAACAAAATACCTGGGCATCACTTGAGGCTCCCAGAAGCAATGCCAAATGAGTGAGCAAGCGAATCAGAATTAGGACAGCTGGAGGCAACTCCCTCTCTGATGTGATCACTGGACCCCTTTTCCTAGGATCTCCAAGTATGTGGCCTGTTTGTGTCCTGTCCTGAATATTGCTGCAAAGATATCACACAGGGAAATTTGCACATTTTTCTTATTATTTTACAATGATTTCCAGATAATGAGAATTATAACTAAGTATTTGTCATCCAAAATTGGGTAGATATAGGTAGTCCTCAACATATCACCATTCATTTAGTGACTATTCGAAGTTACAACAGCATAAGTCAAGCATAAGTTACAACATAAGTCAGAAAAAGGGACTTATGACCATTTTTCACACTTACAACTGCTGCAGCATTCCCGTGGTTACATGATCAAAATTTGGATGCTTGGCAACTGGTTTATATTTATTATGGTTGCAATGTCCCAGTGTCATGTGATCACTTTTGGTGACTTTTTGACTAGCAAAGTCAATGGGAAACCAAATTCACTTAACAACTTGGTTACTAACTGAACAACTATAATGATTCACTTAACAATGGTGGCAAGAAAAGTTGTAAAGTAGGGCCAAACTCATTTAACTTTCTTGCTTAACAATAATTTTGGGCTCAATTGTGAGGACTATCTTTATATTATGCAATACACACAAAGTTGTAGCGGTATTTACTTTCTCTAAGGAATGTTGCAAACAAAATTAAAATACATTATATAACTACTGAAGTAATCCTAGTAAGCATCTTAAACATTTTGTTGGTTTTGTTCAGGGATGGGATGGTTCATGAGGGAATAAGATACAGAGGAATTTCAGGAGACAGGGGAAACAACATAAACTCCCAATCAGTCCAGATTATCTTCTGATCTACATGCTAATACTGTTGAATTCAAAATGAGATATGACAGGCACCTCTAACAGTGTGAATTCTAAATATTCCAGTTAGAGAGAAAAACATCCACAATGACTGGTAAACTAAAACTTCAGGTCTCTAGAAAACAATGATTAACCACTCTTGATGTTAGATAGCAAATCAGAAGTTTAATGGAGACTTCTTCTTTTGACTCCCCCTTGGAACACACTATAATTTCTTCCAGGACTCAGGAAGAAATTGGGCTTACATAAATTTCTAGCTGCAGTGAGTAACCAGACAGAATTATATGAAGGTTTGATTTTCTTTAGTGTCCGCTTAACCTACATTCCTTAGTCCCTGTCAAAGTTGACTCTCTCCCAGAAACTTCATTAGTATCTTGGATGCACCTACCTATTTCTATTTTTTCCACCCTAACAGCGATCCATGGTTTTCTTTGTTGTTGTAATTTTAAAACTTTCCAAACTGTTTAAACAGATAGCTTTGATACCAATTGTAGGGAAACTTGCTTCAGAATGCCCAAGCTTCCCCAAATGTATTATGAGATTATGGGTTTATGCTGACCTTGGGGTTTTTCAATTGACAGAAAAAGAAAAGATTTCCCCTCCTCCCCTTTTGAGTTTGTTCTTATATTCCTGATTCATGGAAAGAAAAACGGGTGGTGGTATCAAATACCATCTGAAAGCAGAGATTGCTACATTATCCCATGTTGGCCTAGTTAGTAGAGCAGAAAAAGGCAGAAATACAGTTGACTACTCTGTGCAGACTTCCGGAAGTATAAATCATTCAGAAGCATCTAAATGAGATGTGTGAGATACGTAGAAGAAATGCACAAGTAGTTGGTTGCTGTAATTATTATTAAGAAGCCTGCAACTAAATAATTTAGATGCAAAAATAAAATTTAGTAAAAGTCCTCAAACCAATTTTTTCTTGTACCCTAAAAATGTGATGAAGGCAACAAACTTGGCGTTAGGCAAGAGGGTTCAAATGACTAACAAACTTAAAAATGGAGCGTTTGGTACTTCATCTTGCTTTGGGTGTACAAAAATTTTTTTTTATCCTATATGACAGGAAAATGGGGGTCATATGACCAAGAAGATGACGATGGTGATCACCAATTTCAGCACTGTTCCCCAATGCCATCCCATGGCCAAGCACAGACAGAAAATAATCTAAAAAAATTGCTGTAAGCAAATAACTTGGTGGGGGGGGGGGAATCTCCCCACCTTTTATCTCAGATTGGATTGAGCATAAATTGTCTCTGCAGAAATCTACAGTCCTGAAGTCCTGCTAATTCACTGCAATCTCACTTAAAAACTGTGGAATGGTTGCTTCCACAACAATAAAACAGGGGAAAAAAATCAAGTGCCTAAGTGTTGCTTCCCATTTCACATAAGGAAGAAATTTTGGAGTTGCTCCTCAAGTAATATACAGAACCCCCAAAATTACATTAACAATTAGAACATTTAGTAAACTAGAAAAGCCTAAAATCTTGCAAAAATTCACAAAAGAATAATAAAGTTTCCCACAGAATCCCAGAATCATTTTACATTTTATAGCAGTTCATTAGCTTTGTATTTCACTTTTCTGTTCAAGGATTTAAGGCAGGTAGGTTTTTTTGTTTAAAAAACCTCCAGAAACTAAATAGTTAAAAATATTACTCCTAAAATTAATGTTACATTAATTAACAATAGAAAGTCTGTCAAAAGAGACAAGCATATTCTGATTGCTTTAATGCCAAGGGAGTGAAAAGCAAATCCAGCTTTGGACAGAAGGCATTTTAGCGCCTGGGAAGACTGCAAGAGAAGGATCTCCCTCGCCTGCCAGAAAAACAATCCGTTGATAATGGATGATGCCAATGGAGACTAGTTGCAGCAGGAATGAGCAGCCTGTGGCCTACATAAACCTGCTCCCTTTTATACCTTCTGTCCAAATTCATGCATTGATGAATTTGGCAACCAAATCAGGGGTGGGTTCTACTTACTACCGGTTCGCAATGGGGCTGTGCGCGCTCTTCTGCACAAACACAGATGCTTCTGCACATGCGCAGAAGGGTTTTGATGACATCAGGGTCAGTGGGCGGAGCCTCCCGCCGGTTTTACTACCGGTTCTATAGAACCGGTGCGAACCGGGGGCAACTGACCACTGAACCAAATGATCCTATTTCTCTAGAGAAAATAAGAGTGATTTGATACCCAAATGCTCCTACTCCCATTCTTAAAACCCTGGGAAAAAAATAAGAAAAGCAGAACAAAAAAGAATTCATTTCTGTCCTTTCCACTGGCATCACCGTATCAGTATAGAACCTGCTGTTACTCCTGGAAAGCCAGGAGGCTGAGATGCATCCCCAGATCCTCAACAGGTACTCGCCCAGCCTTAGATTGTCTGCCTGTCAAACTCTTAGGGCAGTGATTGCGAACTTTTTTGGCAACGAGTGCCCAAACTGGAATGCACATGCATGTGCGCACGCGGGAGAACCGGAAACCAAAAGAGCAGCTGGCGACCGTGCACATGCCTGTTTTTTGGCCATTTTTGGCCAAAAACGGCCCAAGAAAATGGCCGGAAAACATCCCCCCAAAAAACATCCCGGTAAATTGCCTGAAAACAGCCCGAAAAAGGCCCAGAAACGAACCAAAAAAAATGGCCTGGTTTTTGGCCTTTTTCCGGCGCTCCAGCCAGAAACCAGAAGAGCACCTGGCGATGGAGCAGGTGCCCACAGAAGGGGCTCTGCATGCTACCTCTGGCACGTGAGCCATAGGTTTGCCACCACGGTCTTAGGGCTTCAAAGAGTAACACCAGCTCCTTAAACAGATATGTGATACAGATATCTTTGACTTAATGACCACAGTTGAGCCCAAAATTTCTGTTGCTAAGTGAGTTAAGTGAGTTTTGCCCCATTTTATGATCTTTCTTGCCACAACTGTTTAAATGAATCACCACAGTTGTTAAATGAATCACAGTGGTTAAGTTAGCAACATGGTAGTTAAGTGAATCTGGCATCCCCGTTGATTTTGCTTATCAGAAAATGGCAAAAGAGGACCATATGATCCTGGGATGTTACAACCATTATAAATATGAGCCAGTTGCCAAGTGTCCAAATTTTGATCACGTGACTGTAGTGGATGGCGCAAGGCTGCAACCATCGTAAATGTGAAAAATGGTCATGTCGCTTTTTTTCAGGGTTGTGATTCTGAATGGTCACTGAATGAATGGTTGTAGGTCAAGGATACCCGTATTATGACAAGATTGCTGATTCTGAATGATTTGGGGAGTTGTTATTGTTTGAGTGGTATCCTTTAAATATGTCAATATCTGTGTGATGATTAAAAACTACAAAAAAGGGGGGAAGGGGGGAGAGCAATGACTGATTTCCAGAAGAGAGAAAACATGAGTTCTCTCAGGGAAGTTTTCCATAGATTTCGGAATTGGAGAAGTAAAGGCAAGCCAAGAAAACACAGGGTAACCATTTTTTCACAAGGAAAAAATAAAAATAAAGGGGGTTACAGAAGAAGGCAATAAGATGGGGAATAATAATGCAGGAAGTACTCAAGTAAAATAAATAGATTTTGCTAAGGAAATGGATACCTATTACAGGAGAAAGAATTCTGATAACCTCTACAGGCATCAGATTTACTATGTGTAAGACCACAAATCAGTCCTTCATCATTTTATAACAATGGGGAAAGCATTAAGATAACACTCAAAACTTTCCTGATAAGAGACTATTGGATTTCAGATAATGAAGAATTCAGAAAATAAATGTACAACTTCCTATATTTTATGCAATACTTCGTCAAAAGAATGCAGACTGGACTTACAGCATGATGAGGTTTCCCCAAGAACAGAAGCAGGACAGGGTATCACAATGCATGCATCATTAGAGAATGAAAGTCTATCTGGTTTGAAAGCATTCAATTTATGGGGTACATAAGGCAACATGTTCCCCTTGAGAAAGACACTAGTGAGGAGATTTCAAGAAGGAGGAGATGTACATTGCCAGCATCGCCAACTGATTTTTTCTCCCTGATTGAGGCAAAGTGGGCCAGATTTTTCAAAAAAGTTTCATTTATCAAGTGATTTCCAAATGCTGGCAGTGATGTGGCAGAATCTTGAAACTGGAGATGCTTGAGACAAGATATGAAGACCCCAGAGAAATTATTGGGCCCAGAAGAAGAATGTAGGTGAAGAGACTACAGCTGCCTTAAATTTTGCTCCCAAATAGAGATCAGTAATTGCAACAAGTCTGTTGTGGTGCTTTTAGAAGAATCTAACACAGGATACAAAATACAGCAAATACTTTCAAAAGGACTGACCAAATGCTCAGGGAATGAATGTGTTATCACTGTGGCAATCAAAAACAAACAACAAAGGATAGGAATCCCATCAAATCTCTAAGCTTTAGAACAGGGGTGTCAAACTCGCGTCGTTGTCACATGACGTATTGTGACTTTTTCCCTCTTCGCTAAACCAGACGTGGGTGTGGCCAGCATGTGACACATCCGGCTGCGGGCCACAAGTCAGCCTATGTATACAAACCACAGATACCACCATTTGGAAGAACTCTTCATGACAACCAACAGTTATAGACTCGTACTTGAAACTGTTCTAATTAGCTCTTAGTATATGAAAGCCCTTTCTATGAAATCTCAGCTTGTGAACTTTGCCTAACAATAGAAACGCTATTTTTGAAAATTTTGAGCTATTTTTGAACTCAACACTGTTCCAATATTTGTAGATCAGGGTTGAAATGAGGGGTCCTTGGTGCTCTCAGGCTTGATCATTGTCTTGCAGGTATTTCTTGTAGACATTTTTTGCAGATGTTACCTAGTTTGGGTAATGAAATATCTGCAAGACAACAACCAAGCTCAGAGAGCACCAAGAACTCAAGGCTCCATTTGTATCTATCCCTCTGCATGATTCCTTTTCATCACATTATAAATACTGATGAATTGACTTCAGACCAAAGAGACTAGGTATAGGAGGATCACAATTAGCTAGAGCTACTCAGAATGAAAACTGACATTAGGAGTCTATAGATCATATTCAATCTAATTTTGCCAGGCAGGGAAATTATATGTGTACACAAAAGATCAGTAAATGACACATCTTTTCATCAGCATTTACAAATAAAATTCCAAGAAATTGAAAATCAAACCTTGCTCTTTGGAAGTTTGGCACTGGCCTATGGTTAGCACCTCCAATTTGAACACCACAATCAACACAACGACTATGTTCCACAGGTTGACCACACTGGGGAAAAAAAGCAAATATAATAAAACAGAGAACGAAAATAATTCTTCACTGTTTCAGTTAAGTCCAATTAGCATGTGGTTAGAATATCCTTTTTAAATTATTAATCAAGGTAATGATTTTGACTTAATTGGCTGTTGCCTTAAGACATACATAATATTGAAGAAAAATTAAGAGCTAAGCCAATTATAAATACAAAACAATCTTTCCCTTTCCCTCCCCTTCCCCCTCCCTCCCTCTCCATTTCTTACCTCTCCAATAACACAGGGGTGACCATTTGGACATTCTGGTTGTATAAAGAAAGCAAAAAGTAAATCAGTACAATACTGCCAGGAATTCTAAATTATTCTCAGGATTCATAATTATAATCAGACTTCAAAAAGCTAATTACATTGTAAAAAAGAGGTAAAACAAAGGGGGGGAAAGACATTCAAGATGCAGATAACATGTCATACTTTCCTTAGCTAATTATCAGAAAGATTGCCTTGAAATCTTCAAGATTAATATTCTTTTAACTTTAGTTTTTACTTTTAACTTGTACCTTTTAACTTTGTACTCTAGTCTTTTTAATCTATGCTTTTATCCATGTGTGTTTATTGTTTTATTATGACCCACAGTCTGTTAGATGAGACAGGCATTATAATCTTCAAAAACAGCAATGTCATTTGAAACAGAAGTAAATATGAAAGCTGCATATTAGTCTTTAGCATTTATTTCTTAGGAAGAAATAGGAGAACTATTTAGGGGAAATTTATATACCTGTGCTGTAGAAACCAAGTGCAACTGATAAATGTTTTGTACACCAATATAACAGCAAGACTAAAAACATTATCTTTCCAAGTTTTTTCCCCCTATTTTTCTCCAATTAAAACTGCATCTGAGCAAAACAACACTTTAACAACCAACTCTACTTATTGAAGGATGAAAACTCCTTTTAAAAATAAATTTTGCTGGCTGCTTTCAGAGATGGATTGCACCAATTTTGAAGATTATCACTGTATCTGTTACATGGCGTTGATATGTATGATCAGAAAATACTGGTTTTTATTTTCTTGTTGTATGTCATCACTAGGGCAGTAAAGATACAAACATCTTTACAAATATTTCCCATTTCTGTACATCATAGTCTGTGAGATTCTTTAAAGCATCACAAATTGACATCTCTGGTTTCATGGCAAATGGTTTAAATTGGCAGGCAGAACAATACAGGTACCATTGAATTTCCTCTACAAAATGTCATATTGTTAACCTCTTGTCCTTGTTTATAAATCTCTCCTTGGTTCATAAAGAAGCTAGAAACCAAAGGTAGACCTGGGTAATGCTACTTGGTACAGAAGAAAGGAAAAGGCTGCCTGGTGTGTGTATATATATTCATAAAAAGGAAAGAAATAAGAGAGGGCACAATCCTACATGGAGAAAATTGTAATGGAGATAAGGATTAAATGGGGAAAGAAAACAATTGGTTTCAACGGAGCAGGTTTGTGTTTTGGAGTTCAATAACACCTTTATCTTGCATTTAGGCTTAATTTCCATTTTACATGCTTCAGCTTGCCCTTCTATGAAATGGTCTGTTATAACTAGTCATTCTCTTTGTGGCTGTGATTTTGTCAATAGTTCTCTCCTCCATGCCCACT
This sequence comes from Ptyas mucosa, assembly GCA_012654045.1. Classification (NCBI taxonomy): domain Eukaryota; kingdom Metazoa; phylum Chordata; class Lepidosauria; order Squamata; family Colubridae; genus Ptyas; species Ptyas mucosa. Next base: position 15,182,907 of record WNWU01000020.1, read on the forward strand.
CTTGTCACCTATACCCCAGACCTATATTCTTATGGTCCTATGACATTTTCTTAAAGATCATCGTGTAGATCACAAAACTATTACATTTGAGGACCCTCACCAAAATGGAAATTACTATGACTTATGGAAATATGTTCCTGGAAAATAGCAAAGTTTATTCAGATCTATACTCTGGAGATGTCCATCATGACTTTCCCATCGTATACCCCAAAGGTTGATACTCACTATACCAATGAACTTTTCCCGTTATCTGCCACTTCATAGCTTGAGCCAACATGTCTTCTGGCATGGTTGGCAGAAAAGCGTTCTGGTGAAAGGGCAGATGGAAATATTGAATTGTGATTATTAGAGAATACACAGTGATAAGTTTCTTTAGGACTGCCTGATCTAACTGATCCAAACTCATTTTCCCATATAATTAAAAAGTAAACACTGAGAATAATCTTCAAATTGTAAAGGTATAAATAAACAGAAGGGGAAACTAGGAAACAAGCTAGTTTGTTTGAGCCATAGTGGTGCAGTGGTTAGAATGTAGTACTGGAGGCTAACTGCTCATTGTTTAAGAGGCTCAACCCTGACTGTCTCAAGGTTGACTCAGCCTTCCATCCTTCCAAGGTCAGTAAAATGAGGACCCAGATTGTTGGGGGGTAAAATGTTGACTCTGTAAGCCGCCTAGAGGGGGCTGTAAAGCATTATGATGCGGTATATACCAGTGATGGCTAACCTTTTTGCCATCGTGTGCCAAAAGCGGGGGGAGCGCGATGGGGTCACACGCATGCGTGCCCACATCCATAATTCTATGCGCCCCGCCCCCCCATGCTCCCCCTGCTTTTGGCATGAGATGGCATGGTGGGTCTGGTAGGCCCATTTTTTGCTCCCCTCAGGCTCCAGAGCCTTTCTAGGAGCCTGGGGAGGGCAAAAACGGCCTTCCCCACCCCCCCAGAGGCCCTCTGGAGGCCGGAAACAGTGTGTTTCCTGACTTCTGGTGGGCCCAGAAGGCCTGAAAATCAGCTGGGTGGCACATGCATGTGTGCCAGAGCTGAGCTCGCGTGCCCACTGATATGGCTCCGCGTGCCACCTGTGGCACCCGTGCCATAGGTTCGCCATCACGGGTATATACCGTGTTTCTCAGAAAATAAGACCGAGTCTTATTTTCTTTTAGACTTGAAAATAAGCACTTGGGCTTATTTTTGAGGCAGGTCTTACTTTTTTTGAGGTGCAGCAGGCCAGACGCAGTGAGCTGGACACGCCATCGATGCACCATTGCCTCCATTCTGAACCTTCAGCATTCGGAATGGGGGCTTTTTGGTGAATGGGAGGAAAATGGGGGGGGGGGAGGATTTTCCTGTCTGCCATCCTTCCCTCAGTCTGTGCTGAGCTTGAGGAATAGATGACAGGCAGAAAAATCCCCCCTCCCCATTTTCCTCCCATTTGCCAAAAAGCCTCCCGTTTGCCTCCCCAAAAGAGGGAAAAAGCGCTGCCCCCAAAAAGAGAAAGGCAAAAGCGGTATTTGCGCTGCCCCAAGAGGTCAGTTGGCTACAGCTGCAGTCAGACACTTGCCCCCACATCCGCGCCCCCACTAGTGCTGGCCACGCCCATCCCTACCCGGGCTTTTTTGGGGTAGGGGTAATATTAGGCCACCCCCAAAAAATTAGGGTTGGGCTTACTATTGGGATGGGTCGTGTTTTTGGAGAAGTACTCTTGCTATTTTCCAGCATTACCTCTGAAAGGTTTAACTGGCATGCTATGCAATTTATTAACCAGTAAAAGATCCTGTAATTCCATTGTACCTATACCAAATATTTCATGAGCATAATTTAAGCAGTTGGTGTTTATATTTAATGCTTTAGATCAGTGTTTCTCAACCTTGGTGACTTTAAAATGGATGGACTTCAACCCCAGAATTCTCCAGCCAGCCAGAGAAATTCTTGGAGCTGAAATCCACCCATCGTCAAGCATCCAAGGTTGAGAAATACTGCTTTAAATGGTCTCCAGTGTGGTTCTTTGCAGGGCAGCCTCTCCCACGATGGATCCATTCAGTTGTTAAAACATATAAGAGAGGCTCTTGCCACAGAACATTCCCAAGTTAGGGAGTGTTTGATATCCACTCTCTCTGCCTCTAGAACTGCTTTCTTTAGGCCTTGATTTCTTGCTCATTAATTTGATCATTGTTCATTTCTGTATTTTTTTAAAAATATGCATTAGATATTATAGTAGTTGTTAACCTTCTTGAATATTCATGTTAACAAAAAGGCATGGCACTTAAAAAAAAAGACTAAGTTTAAAAAAAACCTTAAGTCCAGCATGAACTTCCTTACCAGCATTGTATTAGGTGAGAATGCCAGATTCCTTAGAGGTTCAAGGATTCGATTCTTGCCACAAAGCAAAACAACTGCAGTATGAACTGCCATTTCAATCACCATCATATTCTGGCCGAAAGACAGAGGAGCCAGGGTCAGCAAGGGGAGCTGATTAGACACAAGAGTTTCAGCAAATGACTTCAGGTTTGCAGATGGAAGAACCCCGGAGTTCTGAATAAATTCTTTAAGTATATCACATTGCTGGGGAAAAAAAGAAGAAGAAGAAGAAAGGGGGGGGGGGGGAGAAGAAGTAAATAAGATTTTCCCACGTGTTCAAAAGACTTAATCTGTGACATAACAATGATTAATTTATTTATTTACACACTCATTTATTTAATATTATTGCACTTTGTTATCAGCAGTTCTTTGCTGCCTGCTTGAGTGACTCTGGGAAACTTATAATATAGTATTACTAAGAGTCCTTTGGATATGAAGGTATGAATTCACTAACATAAAGCACAAATAGCAGTACAGAAAATCGCAACAGGTATACGGAAATCCTGTTTGGTTTATACCAGGGGAAGGCAATTAATTTTCTTAAGGACCCACATGGGAAACTGAGACTGTTCTGGAGGGCTACCTGCCTCCTGCCACCACTGTACCATCGCTGCCAGAAGCCCTGCCATCGATGCCACCATCATGGGATGGATTGGGACCACCCACGGACCAGATGTGACCCATGGGCCTTAAAATGCCCAGATCTGGTTTATAGGTACAATCTTGTCAACAGACTTTCCAAATGGAAGCAGCTGAGAGAAACCACAACCCATGCAGGATGTGCAAAATCTTTGACCCCGAAATGTTCTGAGCTCAAAACTGTTATGAGTCTCCTGAGGAGAAAACACAGAACATTTGGTTTCGTGCACCATCAACCTATAAAGGTAGTCCTCAACTTACGACCACAATTGAGCCCAAAATGTATGTTGCTAAAGTGAGAAATTTGTGAAGTGAGTTTTGCCTCATTTTATGACTTTTCTCTGAAGATTTGCTAAGTGAATCACTACATTTCCTAAATTAGAAACCTGGTTATTAAGTGAATCTGGTTTTCCCACCAACTTTGCTGGTCAGAAGGATGCAAAAGAAGATCACATGACTACCAGGACACTGCAACCGTCACAAATGTGAGTCAGTTGTCAACCATCCTAATGTAAATCATGTGACCATGATGCTGCAACGGTTATGTGAAAAATGGTCATAAGTCACATTTTTCAGTGCCATTGTAACTTCGAATGGTCACCAAGTGAACTGTTATAAGTTGGGGACTACCTGTATTTAGTTTACCCCTGTCATTTCTATGATTAGCAGGATCTTTCCATCTAAAATAACCCTTATTTGCAGATCACAATGAAAACTAATTCACCTTCTGCTTAGGGTGACCATTTGGGTCTCTGCATCCATACAGTGATGTGAGCTCTCTGAAGATAGTCAAAAGAAAATGAACTGGCAGGGCAGACATGGAGCCCTTATATGCCTAAAGAGAAGGATACAAATAACCAAAACTATTAAAAGTAAAATAATCAGGAGTAGAGTTTCCATTTTTGGCTGGTAACAGAATGATTAAGAACACAGAATAAAACCTGAAGTAACAACAACACAGCCTTATACTCCAAACTCCAAAGAGGTATTAAATTACACATAGTAGTTGAAAACCTCCTATACCAGGGGGTGGGCAACTGTGGCTCTTTTACAACCTGTGGACTTCAAGCTGTCTCAGGAATTCTGGAAGTTGAAGTCCACAGATTGTAAAAGGGCCACAGTTGCCCACCCCTGTCCTATACTGATCTATAAGCAGCTAAACCAAGCTGTTTTTGTAAAGGATTTCTCACCAATTATTTAAAGGCAAACCCAGTCAAGGGAATGGCACAGATTTGCGTAAGAATCTCTATTCCAATCTGGCAGTCAAATTTATTCCACCAACTAATGCAAGTAATTTGGACTGGATTATTTTTTTCTTTTTGAATTTCTCCTTGTAAGCAGATCTGTCTTCCAGACCAATCAAACACAATATACAAAGCATTCTACAAAAAGACTCAAGAAAATAAATCACTGATGCCAGATTAATTAGAATCAATGATCCTGATAAGACCAAAGTGGATTAAAGCTCAGCTCCTATGTATATGTTTTTCCCCAGATTCTATTAATTAAAGCAGTTATGGAAAAGTCAGCACACTGCTATGAAAAGTGCCAACATGAGCTTCAACTTTGTGTCTTGAAGGAATGCCTCCAGTTCCCAGAAAATAAAATGAGGGAATGATTACAGTATAGCGCTTTGTATGGCCCAAAAAACAAAAACCCAGAAAACCAAAATAAAATAATATTGAGTGATAGAGAGAATCTGAGGGGTGAGAAAGATTGGGGATGAGTAAATTTCCCCATGGCTGCCATGAGAATTATATTCCAAAGGGGCTCACTGGCTCAAACAGGCTATATGAGCGATTTCTGATGGAAGAATTGTTTTTCATTGTAAACAATTATAGTAAAACTTCCTTCCAAAATTCCAAACTGGGTATCTAACACTGTCTAGAAAAACCGAAGAAAAAATACCGGAGCACCATTTGGCTCTTTAAAAAAATATCAACAAAAATCTCTCTTTTTTGAATCCTTTTGTACTTTGTGCTTATTACCAAATGAGAGAAGGCCCCCTTCCTGCTGACCAAGAAGAGCTAAGCTGCTCAAAAAGGAAGACGTTACCTTCAGGGCTACTGCAATGACTTCTGTGTCGCATGTTATCAATGCTTCCCCCACAGTATCGCGTATGGCTTTGTAGTCCTTGCCATAAACCAGGAAACGATCAATGACATTAGGTTGGAATGCCTGAGGCCACAAACCACAACATAAACAAACTTCTTAAAGGCATACTATATGTCCTAATTCACTCATTCATTTAATTTGTCCCTACCATAGTCAATGGGGTTTTCAGACTTTCTTTAGAAAGTCGGGCAATTAGAAGCTTCTGAAAGTTAAAACTTTATGTCATCCATAAAGTAAACAGGCACATGAATCCATTGGTCATTCATAACTGCCTGACAGTTTAATCTTAGATAGCTGCCTCTCCAGCTATTCTAACACTAGTATCTCACAGCAAGATAATTTAATCAAGGGAAGCCAAACAAAGATCCTTTCAAAAAATTCCTTCTGACACCCATTCATTTACCCCTTCCTGTTCAAAGCTATCTTTGGAAAAGCCATGGTCGCGCAGTGGTTAGAATTCAGTACTACAGGTTACCTCTGCATACCACTGCCAGGAGTTCAATCCTGACTGGCTCAAAGTTGACTCAGCCTTCCATCCTTCCAAGGTTGGTAAAATAAGGACCTAGATTGTTGGGGGCAATATGCTGACTCTGCAAACCACTTAGAGAGGGCTGTAAAGCACTATGAATCTATTGCTATTCCAGAAAAAAATATAAGTTGGTAACAGATCAGAATTACCTGTTGCTTTTCAATTATTTCTGATGGAAATACCCAGTGATAGTGGTGGTTTTTCAAAAGCTTCTGTGTGAATTCCAACCCGTACTGGCTAGTAAGCTTTCGCACAAGGTAAACGTTATGCCAGTTATTTTGAGTATAACGGAAGAACTGCCTCACTTTTGCCAAGTGGATTTGCTTTTCTTTTTCTTCACTACTGGCTGCAGAAAGAAGAGAAGTTGGTATTTAATTCCCAACCATACTACAGCAGTTCTAAGAAGACGGTGAACTTAACTTGCAAAGAGAATTTGTCTTCCAAATTTTTTGTATTTACAAGAAAAAGGTATCTTCTTATGGTAGTGTAAGCAGCTACAGAAATAGGGGTGTGTGCTTTTTCAACACCCCCCCCCCCAAAAAAACTAGAATTAGAACTTGCTTATGAGTGTTCCCTGGGGAAGTTAGCATTTCCATGTGGCTACCATAATCCACTTGCCTGAAGTTTCATGAAGTTCAAAGATCACCTCTGCAGCTCTATCCATGCATAAACGGAGGTTGGCAATTCCCTGCAAATACTCAATGGTAATTTTGGGGGAGACTAGATGGCTGCTGTTGTACTGATGAAAATAATTTTCCAGAAAATATCCATCCTTTGTCAAGCAATGTATTTTGGTTTCTTTGGGACAATTTCCTGTTTTCTCACACAATGAATCCTGAAAATAAGAGAGTATTTTGCAGTGTACTTTTTGGGAGCAGGCAATAGAATAGAGGAGATATTCACAACCCCAAAGTTCAATTGTCCTCATATTAAGGCAGATGGAGGGGAAACTGGTATTCCAGCTTAAGAGTGAGCATTGTCCCTTGGCTTTGTAGGTGCCTTAGGGGAATGGGTAGGTTTTTAATCTAGTAGATTTACCAACTCCAATCTGCCCAAGCATGCCCCAAGCTTTATACTTTTGACTTACATACAATCAAAGTTATCTGCACTTATAAGCAAAGTTTATGGGGAAAACTTTGCGTGCAGTCAGAACTGGAATGACCTTAATTTAAAGATTTCTTAAGTGATAATTCCAGTTGAAAGTAAAACATTTGGAAAAAGAAGGGCTACAGGGAGACCTAGTATTAAGAACTAAGATACATACATACAGTAAGTAAGTAAGTAAATACATATATATATATATATCATTTTGCTTGTTAAAATCAGGGACATGGTTGACAATATCCAGTTAGTGAAATTAATAAAGTATGTGCATTTGCAATGATCTACAACATTATTTAAGCTGATATTAATACAAGTTGGCACGACATGGTCTATGAAAATCTGCTTTTACAGTCCTAGATTCAGCAACTGGCAACTTAGCAAATGTAAAACTAAATTGGAAAATGAGAAGGAATGACTAAATACATTGATTCCTTTTGTTTTTTCAAATTTTCAGTCATTTCCAATTGACTTTCTTTGTAAAAGTCAATTAAGAACCCAGGTTGACTACAATATAGCAGATTCTGATACAATAGCATAACAGCATCTTACTCATGTCTTTTGAGTTTGACCTAAACACAATGTACGACCTTTTTTTGAGAAAACCAAAGTGTACCAGAGCCATAAAACATAGCAGAAATAGGACAACTACAAATTCTTTAGGAACATTTTCCCCCCTTCCTTCTCCTTTTCCACACACTTTTTTTCCTGCAAATATAATACTCTTCCTCATCAACTTGCTGTCCCATGTTTCCCTCTAAAAGAAATCTGAAAAAAGACAAGTTACCTCAAAGCAACTGATGAATAGCATGTACAGCTCTATTTTATCTTCCTTGTCTATGATGTGATTTGTTTCCACTTGTGATAAATGCTCTTGTACAGAGTCTTTCACATCGTTGAAGCTATGAAAAGAGAAACCTCCATTTATCCACAAATAATGTAGGGATTTTTAAAATTATTTTTAATAATATTCACGAAATAAAAAATACCCCCGGAGTCATAAGGATGCCTTTCTGCAGTTGTACAACATGGAGCGGGAAGAAGAATAAATTACAGTAAATTTTAAAAAGTGATGTCTGAACCGTAATGACATCTATAATGAAAATAGTTCGTGCAACAGAGATGCTCACTCTGAAGTAGAATGTTCTGCCCCAATTCATGCATCCCAGTTGAAAATCTTACCTGTATTTCAGAAGCAATTTTAAAACCGCAGAACGGATTACAGGAGTTTTATCCACCACATCATCAAAGGGGGACAAAGATTTGGTATATAAGCTTCCAGGGCCTAAGGATATAATGCAAATCAGTCTGGAGAAACAGTACAATCCTTCCCTTTAGGGTAGAATCTCAATAGATGTTATGGCCATACCTTTCAAAACTGACTTCTGGACAAACATCAGATTCAATAGCTCTACAATCACAGATTTCTCTGGGGGGTTATTGCCTTTGAAACACATTGTAGAAACCAGGTCTATGAAAAAATTGTTGCATAATTTACGGAACTGGGCGTTTTTCTTTATGGCAATGCTGTGGAGAAAATGGTAAGTTATTATTTATCTAGTAAACAACCAAGAAAAGTAGAGCCAATGCAGCAACTGAAAGTCCTGCTGGATAAGAAGAACAAGGCTTACCTGTGCTCCTCAGACACTGTGGAATTGTAATCATCTGGTAGATCGACCAAGCAAAGTGGACAGTTCATCTGTCCTGGCCCCAGCCACTGTTTGATACAACTATAACAATATACATGATCACAAGGAAGGTTTACTGGATCTCTAGGATCGCCCAAACATATTGGGCATGTGTTTAAACCAAACCTGTGAAATCAAGAGGGAAACATGTAAATAGCAATATGTACTTAATTACAGAGATCACAATGAAGTAGTACCATAGATAAGCACTGTTCTACCCTTCAAATTTGTTTCTACTTATTTAGAATTTTTGTATGCTGCCCGTTCCTAACACGGTCCGGGGCTGCTTCCAGAAATACAATAAAATATTGCTTAACGCACTGTAAGCCGCCCTGAGTCTCCGGAGAAGGGCGGCATATAAATCAAAAAAAAAAAAAAAAAAAAGCAGCAAAATTACAATTAAAATGCCCTGCCAAATAAGTTTGCTTTACGCCTTCACTTCAAAAGGAGGGATTTGCTTTAACCTCAGTTCCAGTGCCATCTTCCCCCGTACAACTTCACTCATAGGAAAAGTAGAGTTAATCACAGCTGTCTTAATGAATCTATGCAAAAACTCAACAACAGTGTTTCAGTAGTGACCTGAAAGTGTGGGGCATACTCTGTCAGAGTAAGCAATCCTCAACTAAACTTGTCATAAACCACGATCATTGTGATCCTCTTGTATTGAAACCACAAAGCCATCAACAACTAGAAAAATTATTTCAGAATGGAGGTTATGCCAGACCTTTGGGAAATTCTGCTACATTGTGATTTGGTTATCATTTCTGGACCATCTTTAAGGAAAGCTACAGACAAAGCACACTATAATAGCTTGATTTTGAAGCTACCAACATATGAGTCACCATAAATTGATTTTTCCCCCTCCACGTAATGTTGCAACTGATTTATAGGCAAAGTTTTTTTTAAAAAAGTCCTCGTTGTCACTTATGATTCATGGCTGTTTAAGAACCCCAAACTATAAACCTGATTTTAAGAAGCATGCGACCAATTCAGAAGAGACATTTCTCCTGAATCCTGAAATCTAGCCCTGAGAATCAGCAGGCATAGTTTTATTCAGAATACCAAAGGTTAAAATAATTTGAAGTTCTGTCTCTTTTGCTAGTGATTCCCTATATTCTCTATTGTTACCAACTGACTCTGATTTACTTTCTAGGCAAGAATTTTATTTCAAAAATATGTGGCCTTTTTTGTCTACTATTCATATATGAACAACTTGTAAATGCTCCCACTTTATGCCAGTCCACTGTATTATAGTCTGGTTGTTTAAATTAGTTCTTCTTTAATTTTATTCAGATTTCTGTGTTATGCAACAGTGAGATAACAAGCATCGAGAAAAAGGACTAACAGGTTGATTAATGTTGAAACAGATTTGATGTTGGTGCATATTCTGAACCTATGTCTGTGACCTTGCATAAGCATTTCTTCCATTGCTCTTTTTCCACCAGCATGGAGAAGGAGGAGATAGCATAGAAGATGAAAACATAAAACTATAAAGGCAGAAAGGGGACATTCATTCCTAAGGGCTCTTACCTATGTTACCTCTACCTACAAAGATAGTTTTGGGAGCCAGGTTGAGTTACTATATGTCTTCACCTTTTTGTTAAATGCCAGGTTGAGTTCCAACAGAAAACACTTATGATATTTTTGAAGACTTCCTTACAATATAGATCATTCCATTCCTAAAGAATTACCTGCAAAATGATTGACTGGCTTCTTCCTTGCACTGACATAGCATTCTCATCACTGCAGTGAATGTTCTCTTTGTTTTGATGTCAGAATCCCATTGAAAACACTAGGAGAGAAGAGTGGGGAGAAAAATGCCATCATTACAATTTCCAAAACATGTTCTCTCAATTACCATTTTAAAAAAATATTTAAAATGCTTAAAAATCAAACCTTTTAAAAACACTGTTTTAATTTTAAACTAATAAGGAGGGAAAAAAACCATCCATCTTCCATCCATGGAAGATCAAAAAGAACTAATTGCAAAAGCCATTTTCAAATTAAGAAAAAAGCAAAATGCCTGCACATTAAAATGACTTGTGAATTGTACATTATTTCAAAATAATTAAGATGTGAATTGAAATTAAGAAAGTCTTGTTAAAAATGAGAAAAGTTACAATAATTGTTTGGAAGAAGTTTTGAGGTAAAGATAAATGTACTATTATCTAGAATGATGCTTATATTTCTAACAGTATCTGTTCTGAAAAATGATTTACCTCTTAAGCATTGATAAAAAAGATGCATCTAGATTTACATGGCAGAATAAAATAAACCAAAGGGCTAAATATAAAATTCTTCAAGATCCAACAGAAATATAAGGATTACTATTATTGATTTTAAATTTTGCAGCCTGCTGTTTGGTTTCGATGAAAAAGTGGGTATTGTTGAAAAATAAAAGAATGTTAGAATTAGAGTAACATAACATAAAGTAACAGAGGTTCAATTGGCATGGCTTTTAAGCTTTTACTTTAAGTTAATGTAAATTATAAAAATCATTATGTGAAAAATTCCATATTAAAAATATGGAATAAATACAAGCCCAGGTTGTGCCTGAAAAAAACTTTATTTGTCTCAACACAGGAAACATTTTACAAAACAGAAGAAATGGTTAAGTATCATGATCTATTAATATATAGGAACTTGGAGAATTCAAGATAAAATCAAGAGAACAATTGACTACAGAGGGACATAGACAATTTATATATGTTATTATAATATGCACAAGAGAACCATTTAATATAGATAAAAGCTAGCTAGTATTGAACAACATGAAATTTGAAAATGAATTATGCATAAATAATGAACATGTGACTGCAAACATATAAAAACTTCTGTTAAAATATGAAATAGAAGAGGAGCAAGTTAAGGGCTGCATAGAGATGGATAAATGGGAGAGAATGCAGGTGTGTGTTAAAATTGTCTTAAAATTTAAGAGAAAATTTGTATAAAATGATGTATCATTGCTATATGGCACCAGAGAAATTATTAAAAGCAATATGAAGGCACGTCAAACCAATATTGGGAATGTGAAAAATATGATTTTTACTATACCTTCTGGACTTGTGAAAAAGCTAGAAAACTTTGGATATAAATACATAGAATGATTGAATTTTAAAGATTAATACTGAAAAAACAGATCTCTTTTTACCTGGATTTATTGATAGACAATTAGAAAAAACCCATGGGTGATTTTATATATGGGAACTGCAGCAAGATTACGGTATCATCCATGGTGGAGGAATATCAAAACACCCACAATAGATTGGAATAGATTGAGAAGAGGGCAGAATTGTCAGAACTGGCAAAACTGACCCATTTGGTTAGGGACTTTTATAAAAGACTGGAAAACTTTTGTGGACTTTTTGCTGAAAATGGAAAAAGACCAAACTAGTGATTTATGGATATGATTGAAAAAGATTAAATAAGGACTGAAGGGATCTTTGCAATATCAAAGAGACAAGAGGAATAATGAGTGTTTCTAATGTTGAAAAGAAGGCCAGAAGTCATTTTTTTTCCTGATATTTCTTTAAATTTTCTTTATTTTTCTCTTAGTACTTTTTCTTTTCTCTCTTTTCTTTAGTTTTACTTTACATTTGTCTGTTGCTTATGTAAATATTTTTATAGAAATAATAAAGTATTGTTTTAATTTTAAAAGTTAATAAAAAGCGAACACACACTGTAAAGCATCAGTACTCATCTTTATTTCTAAGGAGACTTCAAAGGTATTCTTGAGAAAACAAAATATTGGATGGTAACACTCTACTGCTTGTTTGAATATGCAGAGGTGATAGAGAATATCCTGGAAGTTTAAACAGGTGTGGTGAGGAATGACATCATCAGTTTGCCATTTCATAAATGGGTGTTTTATGATGGGCCAAACTCATGTAGCTCTCAAAATTCCACTGTATGAATCAATCCCCAAACTCCACTTATTTTTTCCTCCAAAACAAATGGCACATTCCTTAGTATGAACCATAGATACCCTGATCAGAATATATTTAACTCTGAAATTATAAATGAGACATAACTACTATATAACAGAGTGAAATGAAATACATAATGAAGTCATCCCAGTTGGAAATACGCACAACTTTATGGAAGTAAACTCAGCAAATAAGGATTGCAAGAAGAGGAGAAAATGGAAGACACAACTCACCCCCTCCCAAAAAAAGGGAGGAGGGGACATCAAGTATAGCTTCTATTCCCTATAATTGAACGAAGAGCTTCTGAGGTTAACATATAGAAATTAATCTAAACCAGGGGTGTCAAACTGGTGGCCTGCGGACTGGATGTGTCATGCTCTGGCCATGCTCACTCTGGCTCCGCAAAGGCAAAAAATTGTCACGATACATCACGTGACGTAAGCGAGTTTGACACCCGTGACCTAAACAAATAGTGAAGTCTATACATCTTTTCCTCATTTAGCAACCACAGTTCAGCCCTTAAGTTGAAAACAAAATGGTCACTAAGAGAACATACGAAAGAAAAAAATGGGAAAGACACTGTAAAGAGCACTGATTGCTGCCATCTTTTTTAGATAAAGTTCTCTCATACAGTGTCCTGTGCCTGACCCATTATTTTGTTCATTTTCTCTTATTTTGCTCCCTCGCAGCGCAGAGGTTACCTAAACAAGGTATCTCTTGCTGAGTTGTTTTTCTCCCTAAACTTTGTGGTTCTTCTAACCACAAGTTAACAAGCCCAGGTCTTAATTAAGTTGATTGGGACCTTTCTATCAGGTGACTCTGCTGCCTGAAACTGGCCAGACCTTAATCAGTTTCAAATGAAGGCTTTTGTTGCCAGGCATAAGAAATTTGGTCATAAATGCATGATTGGTCAGAAAATTATTTTTTAATTAATAAGGAGTGCTTATATTGTTGAAAACCACATAAACAAATGAATGCTTAAAGTGATATTTCCAATCAGGTGAGACCACCATTCTTACATTTTTAAGTTGCATGATATACTTCTTCACCAGGACCTTCAGTTCTGGAATCAGCATTTCTGCTCCAAGCAGCACATGCTCCACAAAGAGGGACATTGAGAAAATTATATTCCATTGGTTCCTATTGAAAAAAAAAAGCCTAATTTATTAAAAAGGAAAAAAAAGCATACTATCAAAAAGCTAAACTGAAAAACAATGGACTCTGTATAACAAAAAGATCAGCACTGCCTTTTACGAAAGCAGATAAACCTATGAACTCACTTGAAAACACCACTGCAAGTAGAATAAAAGGGTTAATTTGGGAATTAACAATTGACCCAGGTCATCTTGAAACTGGGGTTAAGATAGGATCAAGTGCAGCAGGATAGAGGAACAAATGTTCTGCAGAAGTCTCTTGCCAAAAAGACAGCTTAAAGTACACATTGGTTCTCTTGAACCAGAGGTGGGTTTCAGCAGGTTCTGACCCGTTCTGGAGAACCAGTAGCAGAAATTTTGAGTAGTTCGGAGAACCGGTAAATACCACCTCTGACTGGCCCTGCCCCCATCTATTCTCTGCCTCCTGAGTCCCAGCTGATCAGAAGAAAATGTGTATTTTGCAGTAACCTTCCCCTGGAGTGGGGTGGGAATGGAGATTTTACAGTATCCTTCCCCTGCCATGCCCACCAAGCCACACCCACAGAACTGATAGTAAAAAATTTTGAAACCCACCACTGTCTTGAATCAATCTAGCTTCAAAAAAACCCACATCTGTTAAACATAGCATTCCATGTAGCCCTCAACATGCTTGGCCACTTTGCAGATTCTGATCCAACCTATGTTAGGATTTAGACCACAGGAACTAAAGATATTTTGAGCATGCCAATTACCATAAGAAGTCAACTTATGAAGTTGGCCGGAAAAAAAGCCAGCACCATATTGACAATAGAAAAAAGCAACCATAAAATGATCTTTACTACAACAAAAAGTAGACACAAATTAACATTTCTACAATCCTGAACTTTTTACTTACTTGACCTCTTGGAGCATTTGGCTGCATTGGCTTCCACTGCCTTGTCTGCAGTTTGCTGTGCACACAAGTTCAATGGGCATTTGAAGGTCTTTCACCTGCTGGAGCCATGAGCGAGTTTTCTGCTTCAGGACTGCCTCAGATAACATTTCAGTACAGGCCAGCGCAGCGAACACATCTAGCACCTATGGCAAACAGACATAAAGAAGCTTCTTACCACACACGTGTGATGTAAGAACATAACACTTCATCCTTCACTGAGAATTACATTATTGAATCTAGACATCCTTTGGTAAAGTAGAATAAGAAAACCAACTTGGATTTTGATGCCCTCACTCCATCATTGTGCCTTGTGTTTATGGTTTTGTACTTTGTTAAATAATCTGACTAGTATGGTGGTATAAAAATCAAATACATAAATGGATCCCTAAATAAATACAAGGAGTTCTCATTTAGCAACTGCCTTGTTTAGCAACTGTTCACAGTTATGATGGTTACGGGAAACTAATTTTATTATCACTCCTTGCCATTCACAATCTTTGCAGGTCTGTAAAGCAAAGGAAAGCTGGAGTAAGATCACAATCACAGTCACAATTTAAAGTTTTGCAAGCACTTTGCTTAATAACTAAGTTGCCAGTCCCAACAGCAGTCACTAAGTAAGGACCACCTGAGGTTTCCTTCTGTAATATCATTAGGCCCCTGTTTTACATCCTTTTGATTTCTGTTTGACTTTTTGATTTTGACTTACATTTCTACTGTCTTCCTTTTAAAATCCCTATTTTTCTTTTCATTTCAACTTTACACTTCTGGTTTTCAGGCTACTTTATTTGTTTAATGGAAAACCTTTGTAATTTTATCACGATATATTGAAATTAATTACCTATGTCTTATTTAAATTTCAATTTTATTTATGGGAGAGTAAATATTATATCTATATCTATATCATCATCATCATCATTTTAGTCATTGTTTAACCACTGCAGGATGAAGGCCTCTTCCGCATGTTTCCAACTAATACGGTCTTGAGCTTTCTTTTGCCATTTAGGCCCGCTATACTTGCTGGTGTCATCAATTCATCTTGTTTTAAGTCTCTTTTGTCGACACTTTTTATCACGTGGGATCCACTCTATAACTGCCTTGGTCTACCTGCCATCGGTTCTTCTTGCTATGTGACCAGCCCATTTCCACTTCATTCTTTTACTCTCTTGATGATATACTTTCTTTCATTCTCTAATCCATGTGCAGTCTTATAATGCCGAGCATGTACCTTTCCATGGCTCTTTGCGCCACTCGTAGCTTTTATATCAATTGTGAGGTTAGTGTTCACATTTTACCGGCATGTTATGGCACTTAGCATACACTGATAAAAAACTTTTCTCTTTAGGCATAGGGGAAGGTAAAAACAATTCTATTAAGAGACATGGTGGCACAGTGGTTAGAATGCAGCACTGCAGGCTATTTCTGCTGACTGCTGGCTGCCTGCAATTTGGCAGTTCAAATCAGCTTTTCAGCTCAAATCAGCAGTTCAGTTGACTCAGTTTTCCATCCTTCTGAGGTCGGTAAAATGAGGACCCAGATTGTTGGGGGCAATAGGCTGACTCTGTAAACCATTTAGAGAAGGCTGTAAAGCACTGTGAAGCAGTATATAAGTTTAAGTGTTATTACTATTGCTATTATTTGACCTTGCTTGGGAGATCCTCCATGTATTCTCATTACAAAGGAAATACAAACATCAGGAGCGTAGCCAGTGAAAAGCATTTTGAAGACATGCCTGGAACTCCTGCTTTGCAGACAGATTAATTTCTCCTGACTAAGAATAGAGAGAATCCCAGTTCCCCCTACCCCCAGATGTCATGTTTTCCTAATAAGGTTAAATGTTACACCTACCATTTGGCTTTGCAACATGCAGCTTCCTGTGTTTTCTCTTTGTTCAAGGGTACGAAGCACTTCAGGGTACACAGCAAGAATGCGGGAAAAGTTCTGCAGTCGACTCCTAAACTGATGATAAGCAAGGTGGACCCAAGGAAGGGAGGGCACTCTTGCTTCTGCACTGGAAGAGGTGGCCTTCATTTCTTCCACACAGGACAAGAGGGCCACTTGCAGCATCTGAAAATATACAGCAGCATATTTGAAGGCAATTCTCTTCACAATCTCCTGATGAGTCACAAGGATTTAAGTAGACTTTCCAATACATGGGAAACACTTATCTGCATGTCATAAAGCAGTAATTAAGTGCCAAGTCTACCCACTGACAGACACATATTACAGTATATAGTTGGGGGGGGGGGATCATGAAACAAGCTTTTGACTCCCAAATCTAGCCACCCCTATAGGATTGAAATACGCACATTTAGTTCCCTCTCTGAAGTCACACCCATTGCCAGGAGAATAAAATCTCTGACATAATAACGAAAAAAGACGGCCTTCTCTTCCTCTGAGTAGCAAGCAATGTGTTGCCCCAGTGGTGTCTGCTGAAAGATGTCTAGAAACTTCTCTCCATGGGCTGGAAAACAAAATGGGATTTAAATGGTTTTGCATCTCCTCCAGAAATAAAGTCAACCAGTCCTCTTTAACGCATAAAACAAATTCAGGATGAAAAATACAATTTTCTTGATTTTGTGTTTTACTTAATTTATCAAATTTTTATTCTGCCGATCACACTTATGTGACTTTGAGCAGTTTACAAATCGTAGGTGCTATTTAATTAGGATGGATTTTTTTTAAAAAAAAATGATATATGTACTGATAGAAAGCTTTAAGTTACTTTCGTATGTATAAAATGAGTATCTATGTATATGCATGTCTGCCAGTTCTTTAAGTAATGCTGAATAATATGCCAAAATTTGAAAAATATTATGGATTAGATTTGAAAATATGGGAATGTATGGTATATTATCCTCCACAGCAAAGAGAAGCTGAGATGGTTAAACTGATTCTTTTATCCAAATAAGAGATTATATTTAATTTTGTCTCTATTTTGAAATAGCTTCTGGATTTTGTTTGCAACAGGAAAAAAAAAAGGAACTTTGATTCTGCTTTTGTAAACTAGACAGGCTTATTGTTATAGAATTGGCTTGTACATACTGTTGTGTAAAAGTAAGAAGTTGTGGTTGTAATGTTGTTACTTTCGACTGTGCTAAAGAGAGTAGGAATTTGGTGCCTTTTTCTCTTTTTTTCCCTCCTGTTACACTTTATCCCCTCTTTTTCCCTCCCTCTCTTCTTACTTTTCCATGGTTTTTGCTTTATATTTTATACTTTGATAAACTAATAAAAAGTTAAAGAAAACAAAAACAAATGATAGGTGCTAATTTGAGCCAAATTTGCGCAAGTTTTTCAAACAAAGGGACCCTCTTTTTAACTTCCTCCTGATATTCTCACCTTCATTTTTAGTGACATGTTGTGCTTGAACCCGAAGATCTTCCAAATAGTCCTTTATCTTCCAGCTGAAAGGCATTTTATTGCCAGGCTCTGTAGACAATTCCATGTCATTCTGCACCTGAATTGGTTTTGTTTGAGAGCTAAGGAAGATAAAGTAAATTTCACATGAACAGATGCTTTTTCAATATATTTTGAATGTATTGATGTAAAAAAAAAAGTCAAGCAAGATATGATAAGTTATATTTTAATTTAGTACACATAAAAATGTGATCAGTTTAAAAACCGATACTGAATGTATCGATGATTATATGGTGGATGTATTTAATGCACAATGTTTCCTATATATTGAATAAAGGAAATACCACAGCATAAAATGAATCTGTTTCAATTTGTTCTACTGAAACTCTTTGTTTACCTGGCTCTTTCATCAAAATGTTGGTGATTGGAGAGATTACCCACCCACCCACCCCATCTTTTAGCTACGTTCAATAGTGGTGGTAACTGGAATAAACTTTTAATGAACCATTTTTTTAATAAGCCATGCTCACTGAAAAATGAACAGCTAAACCAGAATTTCACACGTGATATAGCTATATACATTATTCTTTCATATTTACTTCAAATTCAATTTACTTCTTTCTGTGATCAATAAATGTGTTTCTTAACCTCGTCCCCACCTTCTTCCTACAGCTTACCTGCTCTGACCCATGACGTAAGGGATGTGTAGAAGGTTTAGTTCATTGAAGATGAATAACCACAAGCCTTTCACACAATTTTCTGTTGTTGGTTTGACCAGCAAATTCAGATTATAATCTCTGTCCAAAATAGATACCATGTAGGCCAGGAATGGGGTCACCATACTCTGGATCCGTTTCCACAGCGTGCGTCTATATAAAACAAGAGAGGAAAAGCACACAACATGGCATTTCACATTCTAAAGAAACCAGACCCAAATGTATTTTTTTTTCCATTGCACCTGATTTGTTTGAATTCCTAGTGCATTAAAGATAGAGAAAGCTTTAAAACCCCAGATGCATATTGTATTATTCAAAAAAAGATTAAATCTTCAATAAATGAAGTTTTAATCAGTTAAATTAATTAAATTGCAATTAAACTAGGTCTCCCAGAAGCTGCCATATTTGGATTAAAGGCAGTATTTCAACCTGAGCAACCAGTTTTGAAAGAAAACAACAACAACAGGTGGCTCCAGAGAGTACTTGATTAGTACTTGAATGTAATGCTTAATCTATACACCAGAAGTATCAAACTCAAGGCCCGGGGGCTTAGATCTGGCCCGCAGGGCCACCCTGGAAACAGCAAAGGACTGGCACGTGGTACCTCTGCCAGTAAAACCACACGTGGCTCTCCCAAGCTCCGTTTTTGCTGGCAGAGGGTTGCAGGATGCTGTTGCAGCCAAAAATAGAGACCGGGAGTCTGTTTTTTCTGGCAGAGCGCTCTGGCCACCACAGGCGCCCCCGACCTGAGTGACGTCAAGCTAGCCATGCCCACCCTGGCCACACCCACTCCGGCCCCTCAAGGTTGAACAACCCTGATGCGACCCTCAATGAAATTAAGTTTGACACCCCTGCTATACACTATACCTAAATGTTCCTCCTTCCTGGAGGGCAGTAAGGTTTGAGGCCTCCCAGAGCACCCACTCTTTCATACTGAAAGAATTCTCTTCCTGTTTCTTCAAAAGGTAAGTAAGACGGCACTTTGTAATCTTCAGGAAGTTGCCTGGGGGGGAAAAAAAAGAGGACAGCCTAATTTTTATTTGTATAAAATTTTTAAAGCCACTTTTTAGGATTATATTTCAAAGAAGATGAAAGAAGGTACTGACGAGTAATTCAGATTTTGAATCAAAATTAACATTTCCTGGTCTTTTGTTTGATGATCCTACATAAAATCGTATATTTGCTTTCCTAAGAAGAGTTACATGACTTACAAACCTTGGGCATTACCTTCAATAATTTGAGATTATTTAAGAATTATTTGCAGTTTACATACCCATTGTGAGAAATATCAGTTTATTCCTTTTCTGTTTTGTATTAACTAATTAGCAATGCCACTTATCTCATTATCGCTAATGGTGAGGGTAAAGGTATTCTTTCTCTCAACCTACATTGGGAAATTAAAATGCTCGATCTACCAATTCACATTTCAATAGGGGTGTAGATTATGGTCCATATTTTTTCATGAGGAGCCTCATCCTATAGTGGATTGATTCAGGCTAACAACAACAATCTGCTTCATAAACACACACACACGGCACTTCCAAAGAACTTAAGAAAAAGGCAAGTTCTCATCTTTTTATTTTCTATGGGGTCTAGTCAAGCACAATTACCGACAGAGCAAACTGATCCTTTATTTCAGCTTTTTATTGTATATTCAGTATCCTGAGCATTCATATAATATAGCAAGAGGAATTTGTATTAAAATATATTTCACTTTAACAAAAGACCATATGCCTTCTGGACTTATATATATTATATACCTTGCAGGGTATCTTCCTCAGACAGGAGACTAAGAAGAATTTCAATTCTCTGAGCACTACGACCGGCATCGTCATTTGGGTCTCTTAGCATGCCGACAGCACTTTGAACACAACTCCTCAAAAGAATGGTAGTATCCAAAACCTTAGACTTTCCAGACACAGAAGAAAAAAAAACTTATTAGTATATCCTGAAACAATGTACAATAATTGCCTCTATGACAGGGGTGTCAAACTATATTTCATTGAAGGCCACATCAGGGTTGTCTTTGACCTTGGGGGGCCGGGGTGGACAAGGCCAGGGTAGATGTGGCCACTCCTGTCAGGGGCACCTGTGGCGGCCCAAGCACTCTGCTAGCAAAAACGGGCTCTTGAACTCTTTTCGGCTGCGATGGCCTCCTGCAACCCTCTGCCAGCAAAAACGGAGCTAAGAAGGGTCACCCGCAGTCCTTGCAAGCTCGGTTTTTGGCTGCAACTGCCTCCTGTAACCCTCTGCCAGCGAAAACTGAGCTCAAGAGGGCTGCACACGGCCCTCGTGAGCTCCGTTTTCAGCTACAACAGCCTCCTGAAACCCTCTGCCAATGAAAATGGCCTCCTGCAACCTTCTGCCAGCGAAAATGGAGCTTGGGAGGATCGCATACCATTTTTGCTGGCCCAGGCACCGTGGGCCGGTCTTTTGCTGTTTCCAGGGCAGCCCATAGGCCAGATCTAAGCACTCCACGGATTGGATCTGGCCTCTGGCCTTGAGTTTGACACCCCTGCTCTACGGCTATGGCACCCCTGCCCTTGAGATGTGAATGAGTGTCTGATTAAACTGAGCTGGACAGCCTTTTGACAGTTGAGTGTCACACTTGAAAAGTATGAGATAATAATGCAAATGTCTAGGACCATTATGTTTCCCTTCCATGGAGGGGGCTTTCTAAAAATTTTCTTTGGTGGGTTTTTTTTTAAATTGTTTGAACTGTGCTGTACTTTACTAGGGCTTACATGTCAAACCTTTTTTTCACTAGCAGTGCAAAATAATCTGAAATACTTCCAAATTTGAAATAGGTTTTCCCAATCTAGAACAGTGCTGTCTATCAATGGAAAAGTTCTAAGTGCAAAACAGCCTTTTCAAGTTGAAAGGGGGTATTCCAAGCTTGAAACAAGGCCATTTGGTGTCCAGGGCATTTCTCTTATGGTCAGACAAGCATTTCATCACACCCACTGGGATAGAACAATTCTTTCAATTGTTTTACAAAGCACTACTTTTTTCTTTTCCACTATACAACAGAAGGAAATTATGTCAGTCTTTCTTTCATCAATTTCAGGGGGAAAACAATCCTAGAGTTTGACTGCTAGATAAGGCTCTGGTGCTCCCACTTCTAGATTCGCCCTGGGAGCAGAGGGAGAAACAATCATCCAGGTATCCGGAAAGAAAAAGATCCTGCCTGGATAAATATCTTAGTAAAATAAAAACAATACAGCACTGGAGCCAAATTGAGTAATGATAGGTTTGATTAGATAATACTTAATTGTTTTAATTGCTGTAATTATAAATGGAGATAATTTTGTTGAATTAGATGGAATAAGGAGAAAAAAGACTTGCTTTCCTTTTATCTATTTGTTTAATGATCATGATTATAATAAGTGTGAAATGGAGTTTAATTTAGAGAAATTAAGCTGTATTTTATTTTGTACTTGCTCTGGGAAGTCGGGGAGGGTGGTTGGGGAGGGGGGGAGAAAATGTATGTAAAACTTTTAAAACTTTTTCAATAAAAAAAAAACAATACAGCACTGGGAACTAGGGAGGTAGACAGACATCTATAGAAACTTCTATTTCTAGAGAAAACAGGCACAAAAGAACACTAAAAGACCATATGTTATTGCCCAGCTATATAATCTTCTGAAACAGTAGATAATGGAGATATCATAAAGATCACAAATAGTGATCCCTATGGAGTGATCACAAATAGGAATCCTACTCTAATTGTATCTGATCATTACACATGTTACTCTAACAGGGCAATGTGTGGATCATCCCAAGGCTAGAACAGATAGCTAACCATAAATATCTAGATGCAAATATGTGAAAGATGTGTTATGTTATTTCTATAATCAATTTCACTGAACCAAAAAAGCAAGTTGCTACAAAGAAGAACATCATTTGCTCTGAGATCAAAGGGAAACAATCAAACCAGATTAGTGAGGCATATTAAGACTTACAAATATTTCTGGTTCGGATGTTGGTGATGCCTCCACCTCCATCTCCTCTTCTATTTCTTCTTCTTCTGTCTCTGCAACTACAATGATAAAGAAAGTCTCATATAGGAATGCAGCCTGACTCTAAAAATGATGATAGGAATGACTACGAACTGTTGGAATTAAGCACTACATAAACATGTAGTTGAACTTCTTACTTTCAGGATTCTCTGCAGACTCTCCCGTATTTTCAGAAAACAGCTGGCTGATGGTGATGTTTCTGAGGGATGTTATATCAGAGATCATATCCTTGGAGGTTCTTAGATCATCAATATGCACAGACTGCCACAGCCCTAAAAACAACAGATGATGTATCACAGCTATTACCTGCATTCCCATTAATAGTTTCTGAGGAAAACCACTTACCCTACACAGCAAAGGGTAGGATAATACAATAATGTATCTTTTACCATGTAACAGCAAAGGCCTTCATTAATTTGTGGGTATTGTGCATAAAACTGAAGTTAAATACTTCCTTTCAGTTTGGCCAATCATATATCTCAGGGAAGTGGGGGGGAGGCAAGGACAGGATTATGGAAAACCAACAAATATGTTAGCCTCCGAACAAATCACGGGGTATACTATTTTTATAGTATATTTTATAGTCAATGGGGAAGCCAGATTCACTTAACAACCATGTCACTAATTTAACAACTGCAGTCATTCACTTAACAAATGTGGCAAGGAAAGTTGTAAAATGGAGATAACTCACTTAACAAATTTCTCACTTAGCAATATAAATTCTGGGTTCAATTGTGGTTATAAGTCGAGGACTACCTGTATACATTTGCATTTCTATTAAGAAAAAAAATTGGAAAAATAGATTTTGCATTTATAGAAGTATGAAGTAGAAGAACTCTCCAAAATTAAGATATGCTTTATGCAGACAGTCAGTTTGGTCTAGTAGTTAAGACACGAGGCTAAAAAGCGAGAAACCGTGAATTCTAGTCCCACTTTTAGGCATGAAAGGCAGTTGTGTGACTTTGGGTCAGTCACTCTTTCTCAGCCCAACTCACCTCACAAGGTTCTTGGTTGTGGGCAAAATAAGAAGGAGGTGTGTTGGATATGTTCACTGCCTTAAGTTATTTGTAAAAATAATAAAGGGGGGGGGGGGTGTATAAATAAATAGAAATATTCCAATAATATTTGCCCATGTTAAAGTATTTAACTTCAACAAAATCCTGATATTTCTTAAGGTATGATCTTTATCTTAAAATACAACCTAAAGAACAAAGGGCAAAAAATGTAAGGATGTGATGGATTTAAGAATAGAAAGATATGAATGAATTTTTGGTGTAAATATAGCCATATATATGGATATGGCTGTGTGTGGGTGTATACTGTATATATATACATGCATACACACACGTATGTATGTTATGTATTTACACTTCCCTTTTTGTGTATATTATTTCCTTTGACTTTTTTGATGGCCCTTTGGTCATTAAAAATTGATTTGAGTTGGTTTTCCTTTAAGCCTTCTTTTATTTGTTTCTTGCATTTTGTATAAATTTATTTATCCCAAAAGGGAATAGCATAATGAATATGTAAATATGTATGGCTAACAAAACTTGAGGAATATCCACTAACAGTAAAATTAACAGTATATATCCAGAACAGAAGTTTGACTAAATTTAAGCAAGAATGTTTCCCTATATATTACATGCCACATATAGGATACCACCTGAGCTCCATATCAGGGGTGAAATGCTCCCGCTTCGGACCGGATCACCCGATCCAGTAGCAATGGCGGCGGGTGGTTCAGAGAACTGGTAGCAAAAATCCCTGCACCCCCCCACCAGCTGAGCCGCACAATCATCAGAGGCTTTTTTTTTTTACTTTTAAAAGCATTTTTTCTACAACCTCTTCCACCGAAAAAATGCTTTTAAAAGTTAAAAAAAAGCCTCTGATGATTGTGTGGCTCAGCTGGGATCGTCAGAGGCTTTTCAAAGCATTTTTTTCTGCAACCTCTTCAGCCGAAGAGGTTGTAGAAAAAATGCTTTGAAAAGTTTTTTTTTAAAAAAAGTTGGCCACACCCACCCAGTCACATTACCCACCACCACCAAGCCACACCCACAGAACCGGTAGTAACAAATTTTACATTTCACCCCTGCTCCATACTTTAATGTTTTATTGGACTGAGGTCCAATAATGGCAAAGGTTTTTTTCTTTTTCTTTGTACTTCAAGAGACTCGGAAGTGGAAGGGTAACGTTAACTGCATTAAACCTATTTAACAACATATAGTTTTCATATTTCCTAACTAAACACGGCAAGAAATCATATCACTGATTTTCAGCAATTTTTGTCACCAAAGTTTTGTGATCTCTTCAGAGGGTGCACTGTGGACCACAAAAAGAGGTTTGGGGTCCAAATGCAACCTATAAACTGAGGGTCTCATCCTGATTTATGATACGGTATTACCCTGGCTTTATTTCAGAGCTACCTTGACACTGAACATAACCAGTACTGTAATAAGTAATAGAAGCAGCACAGGAATCTCTATGTAATAAATAAATAATATGTACAAATGAAACAAGCTTCATATCTTGATGAATTTACAGAGCTGCTCAAGATATTTTTCTAACAGATGTGAAAAATAAATTAGCTGTATTTATGAATGATACACTAGAGAAATTGCAAAGTTTTCCTTGCACAGAAATGACATAATACGTGTTTCATCTTATTTGTAGCCTTCTATTAGAAACACATCTCTTTCTACACTGCAGTCATCTGTAAATCGCATTGCTAGGACCATTTGTGAGAGGAAGCAGGAAGCAAACCTGATGCCATAGCAGCCCCTTTAAACAAACTTCCAGCCTCCTTGTTATGTATTCTTGCACATAGGCCAACCTACCTCCGTGAAATCCTATATAGCAACTTCCTCCTTCAATTCGTGACAGCTTAGTGATGAAAATTATAAACACCCTGGCTTGATTTTCCTGTATTTTGTTGACTTCATTAACAGCTGAATACCTGTAAGAGAAGAGAAATAAATGTCACTCTTTTGTGAAATTAAAGCATTTGCCTGCCCAACAACCCCTATTATTTCAGCACAGATAAATTTATTCCACCTCATTCTAATATATAGTACTAAAATGATGAATAGATCCACATGGTTCTCTGAGAAATTAAAATATTGGTCTGGAGTATTTATCGGACTATGTAAAAATCTATGAACTTGGATGGCTTATAAATATGGTTAAATACATTACAACAACTATTAATTTATTATATGATTGGTATTACTTATCTAATAGTCCTATCTAACAGGCGACTTACCTGGCTGAGGCAATGAGCTGGGCACTGAGAGATCCATTTTCAAAGTCAGTCTGAATAATGAGGATTTTACTCCCATCTGTCCTCACAGCAAAAAAATTTCTGAGAAAATACAGAAATGTTTAAATGGGCTTTACTTTGTTGCAGAAAGAATGGGTCATTCACATCCAGACCTTTATTTAAAACAATGTCACCTCTCCAAACACCCCAGCAGTTTGAACAGTAATGTAAATTTCATTGCGATCCTCCAATTTATATTTTTCAATTCAATTGCAAAACTCTTCTCTCGTATGAAATTTATTCTATTAATCGTTTATTTCATTACAAGCACTTTTATGCCACTTCGAAAAAAAGAAATATAAAGGAACATACAAATCTGCATTATTCTGTAATCATTGTGGATGAGAAAAACTCACCGAATATCCTTCAAAAATGAATACTCTGTGTCAAATTGTTGTAAGAACAAAACTTTCAGACTGTCTGAATTATGCTGCAATTCTGCCTCCAAAATCTCTGTGTCCGCTGCAGTCAGGAGTCTGGAGAAGGTCGTCATCTGTAACAGTTAAGACAGCAGGTTTTTCTGTGAAATATTAATGAAGTTTTCCACAGGGTGGTCATGCAATCTCTTGCTTTTTATTACCCAAGTGTAAATATTTTTCCCTTCCTTTCCCCCACACATATAGGTAACCTTTGTTTAGCAACCACAATTTGAAACAGAAACTTGGTCATTAAGCACTTGCTAAGTGAAACCTGGACTGTGGTTATGAACTTATTTCAACTTTCATTTGCTTTACACACCTATGAAAATCATAAACGTGAATATTCTTCATTGCCATCATAATGCAAATGGCCATTAAATGAGGCAGTCGTTAAACAATGGCTACCCGTATAGGTTTTGGGACTTGGCATAAAATCAGGAGGGATCTAAGTGACTGTATCTATTAGTTGGTTACAAAAAGATCAGCTAATTTCTAATCATTTTAGATTAGAAATTTTATTTATTAATAACATTTTATTATCTAAATTTGTATCACTAAGTTCCTTTGTTCCATATCATAAATATCTCCTGCATGTATTTTTCATTTCAAAACTTTTAGTATTCAGGGTAAATCCAACCACATAATATCACAGCAGACATCCAAATTTCTTGAAAATAATAATTCACTAATATAAGAAGAAACCATAGCAAGCTTTGGGTACAAGTAGTCCTAAAATTACAACTGTAATGAAGCCTGCCCATCATGATAAGAAGAAATTTCCTGACACTTAGAACAATTAATCAGTATAACAACTTGCCTCCAGAAGTTGTGAATGCTCCAACACTGGAAATTTTTAAGAAGAGATTGGACAACCATTTGTCTGAAATGATATAGGGCAGTGATGGCGAACCTTTTTGGCAGTGTGCCAAAAGTCTGAGTCCGGGAGGGCTATTGCGCTCCCGCATGCTGGCACCCATAATGCAATGCGCGCTCCCATTTGCGCATGTGCACAGGACACACCCCTATGCTCCCCTGCGCATGCGTCCCACAGTACGCATGCACGTCCTCGAACATTGTCCCCCCACTTTTTCCAAGAGAGCTGGCATTACTCTTACTGGAGGACAACTAGATACCGGCCCGTTCCGTGGCAAGACAGCCATTCCCTGGGCAGCGCATGGCGGGGCGAAGAGCGCTGCCAGGGAAGCTCTGAATGTGCAGCTTGCCTGGGTTCCTTTCCATTGGGAGCTGCCGTTCCCTGGCTGATGGCTGCTGTCTCGGCCCTGCCAGGGAAGCTCTGAATGCACGGCTTGCCTGGGGTCCTCCCTACTGGGAGCTGCAGGCTGAGCAGGTGCAGCTAACAGGGCTTCGGTGGACCAGAGCCAGTGAGCTCCGAACACATGGCTTGCCTGGGCTCCTTCCCCCCGGGAGCCGCCGTTCCCCTGGCTAGGCACGGTACCCCCATCCAACACCCACCACTGCGCTGCCTGCGGTTGGGCCTGTCACCTGACTCCCATCACACCTGCTGCTATGTCGCTAGCCGAGCCAACGGCAGAGAAGGAGCAGCGGACAGGACAGCCAGCCGCCCAGCCACAAATGCTCCCCATGCACCTGAGCCGGCCGGTCGCTCTTGCCCTTCCCCCTGCAGCCTGCGGCTCCCAGCAGGGTGGAGTCCAAGCAAGTTGCGCGTACGGAGCTTCCCTGTTGGAGCCAAGAGCACTTCTGCTGTACGCTGCTGTCCCTTCTCTGTGGAAGAAGCGACCTGCTGGAGGAGCAGGGAGCTGGTCAGGGAGCCTCCTCTGACCCTGCTGGCCTGCTCACCATGATGCTGGCATCAGCGGCGGCTTGCTTTCTTGCCCCGAGTGCAATGCACAAACTTTCTCCGATGCTTCTGAAACTTCACTGCGGGGCTGAGGGCAGGTGGGAGGCAGAGCGGGAGGAGCAGGCAGCTGCTATCCCTCGGGGCTCTGGGGAAAGGCGGCCGAAAGCTCCATGCAGAGGCCGCCAATCACGAGTCCCGGGGGCGCCTGCTTCCAAGGGAACGGCTTGGCTACTTTGAAGCGAGCGGCCGGGAAGCTTCCTCGCCAAGAGAGGGGCAGGCATATGCTGTGCTTATAAGGTAAGTGGCACCACACACCT
Organism: Ptyas mucosa; assembly: GCA_012654045.1. Lineage (NCBI taxonomy): Eukaryota > Metazoa > Chordata > Lepidosauria > Squamata > Colubridae > Ptyas > Ptyas mucosa. The sequence continues at coordinate 15,211,289 of WNWU01000020.1, forward strand.
CCCTTTCCCCCTGGCTAACTCTGATCCCGGCCCTGCCTCTCCTCAGCTCTTTCAACTCTGGAGCTTGCCGCTCTCCGCAGCTTAGTGCTGTTTTCAATCAGCGAGTGAGGCAAGAGCGTGTGCAGCGTTCGACTGCCTCTCTCTCGGCTTCCCAGCCGCTTGCTTTAAAATAGCCGAGCCTTTCCCTTGGAAGCAGGCACCCCTGGGGCTTGTGATTGGCAGCCTCCACATGGAGCTTTCAGCCACCATTCCGGGAAGCTTCCTTGTCGTGAGACAGGCAGACGGCAGCATGAAACCCTGAAATCTTTTGAGACTAAACTAAAACTGATACCTGAAGAATCTGAATCTCTCTCTCTTCCCCCCCAACCCCCCTCTCTCTTTTCCTTCTGAAAAATTGATTCGGCAAATAAGCACCCTGGTCCCAATCTCTACTGAGAGATTTAAGATTCTTCTTAATCTCAAAAGATTTCAGGGCAAGGAAAAAAGAGAAACTCTGGCTACCCTTCTGCTCCTTCCCCGGCATTGACTCAGGGACACAACTGCAAAAGTCCCATCCGGAACTGCAAAAGTCCCATCCGGGACTTCGAGACAGACACAATCATTGCCCCACGTCTCCTTGGCTTGCAATAGATGGCTCGGGTGGAGCGCAAGAAGGCGAAGCCGGTAGAAGAGGCTGCTGAGCGTAGGGTGTGTGTGTGTGTCCTTGGGACGTGGAGAAGCCAGTTGGGTTTGGATCGCGGGATGGGGGGTGCTGAAAAGTTAACTCTCTCTCTCCCCTTCCCTCATCCCCCTCCACCCACCTCTCTCTTTTCCTTTCAAAAAATTGATTCGGCAAATAAGCACCCTGGTCCTGATCTCTCCTGTGTAGCCTTCAGACATGAATACATATTAATTTACAGGTGCCTCTACTTTCAGCAACCCTATCCAGGCTGGTGTAGGGGGGGATCTGCAGAGAGTCGAGGGTTAACTTTTCAGCATTCCGCGATCCAAACCTAACTGGCTTCTCCGCATCCCAAGGAGACACACACACCCCCTGCGCTCAGCAGCCACTTAGACAGGCTTCGCCTTCTTGCGCTCCACCCGAGCCATCTGCTGCAAGCCAAGGAGGATGCGGAGAGATGATCGTGTCCCTGTCTCGAAGTCCCCTCTGGACTCCGGATGGGTTTTGCAGTTGTGTCCCTGAGTCAATGCCGGGGAAGGAGCAGAAGTGTGTGTGGGTCTCCTTGGGACGCAGAGAAGCCAGTTAGGTTTGGATCACGGAATGCTAAAGTTAACCCTCGACTCTCTGCAGATCCACCCTACCCACCCACCAGCACCTGGATAGGGTTGCTGAAAGTAGAGGCGCCTGTAAATTAACGTGCATTCATATCTGAAGGCTACTCAGGGGAGATCAGGACCAAAGTGCTTATTTGCCAAATCAATTTTTCAGAAGGAAAAGAGAGAGGGGAGTGGAGGGGGGTGAGGGAGGGAGGGAGAGAGAGAGATTCAGATTTTTCAGGTATCAGTTTTAGTTTAGTCTCAAACAATTTCAGGACATGGAAAAGGAGAAACTCCGACCGTCCTTCTGCTCTTTCCCCAGTGTTGTGGGAGTCGGGAGGGGGTGCCGCGCCGCCTGCGGTTGGGCCCCTCGCCCGTCCTCCACCATGTCTGCCGCTGCACTGCCAGCTGAGCCAACAATCTCTCTTGAGTTGCCTTCACACAAGAACTGAACCCGCACTGCAGCCGCACGTTAATTTACAGGTGCTTCTACTTTCAGCAACCCTATCCAGGTGCTGGTAGGTGGGTAGGGGGGATCTGCAGAGAGTCGAGGGTTAACTTTTCAGCACCCCCCCATCCCGCAATCCAAACCAAACTGCCTTCTCCGCGTCCCAACGACACACACACACACACACACACACACACACACACACACTGTGCTCAGCAGCTACTTCTACCGGTTTCACCTTATTGCGGCCACTGAGCCATCTCTTGCAAGCCGGAGGACAATGATCGTGTCCCTGTCTCGAAGTCCACTCTCAACTCAGGTCAGGTTTCGCAGTTGTGTCTCTGAGTCAATGCCAGGGAAGGAGCAGAAGGGCAGCCAGCTGCCCTGCCCATTGGTCCTTCTCCGGGGTTGGCTCGGCCAGCAGCGCAGAAGCGGGCATGGTGGAGATTGGGCAATGGGTCCAACTGCAGGAGGCACAGCACGCACGCCTGACCACCACCACTGAGCCAGGCTCTCCAGCTGCCACAGGGGGAGGTGGCGACACCCACAGTCCAGGGGACATGTGCGACTGGTGGAGCAAGCCAAGAGGGTTTCTCAGCCCTGCTTTGATGGCGGCCATGTGGTCACCTGCACAGGAAGCCCATCTCCCCCGCCCTCACCGGCTGCTGTTCCGCCAAAGCCCTGCCAGCCACATCTGCTTGTCCAGCAGCTCCCAGCAGGAGGAGCCCAGGCAAGGCGGCGGAGGCCACGCATTGGGAGGCTGAAGTGGCCCAGTCAAGACACTACCCCCACCACCCACACATACGCCCCCCCCCCGGTGTCCCGTTTTGGCCCTGGAAAGGCTCCTGCACCAAACTTTGCTGGCACAAACAATCTGGCACCGCTGCCCCTCCTCCTCCTACCAGCCTTGAGCTCCGGGCAACATCCAGCATGGCCATTCACGCCAGCAAAGGTTGGTGCAACCCTCTCCAGCCACTTCTTCCAAGGGAGCATGACCGCTTCTCAGCTGGCATGCCTCTTACTGCTTACCACTCTCTCCTCTGGTCCTCCTGGGGGCAGCTCGCTTTTCCTTCTCCTGACTGCGAGGGGTGAGGGGGCACGCCAGAACCCAGAACAGGAAAAGGAGCAGAGCTGCCGGCGAGGCCGAGGCTTCCCTGTCTCCCCGCCCGAGCGGCCCCAAGCCTCTGGCAGGGAGGGAGGGAAGCCCCAGGCCACTATTCCTGCTGCCACCGGGGAAGCAGCAGTGAGGGAACCCCCGTTGCCAGGGGCGAGGGGGTGATTGCGGCAAGGCCAGGCAGGCCAGGGCTTCCCTTCCTCCCTGCAGCAGCCCATGTGGATCCCAGGCAGTGCAGCTTCGGGGCCTTTCCTCGTGGTGTCAATGACAAGGTAGGCAGGCAGGCGAGTGGGTGCAGGGGATCGACTGGGGGAGTCCTCATGGCTGGCAAGGGGGGGGGATGTCCTGGGGCACGCATGTGCACCGGCCAGCTGGTCTTCTGTTTACTGGCACGCATGCATGCGCAACAATCAGCTGGCTGGCTGATCTTTCGGTTTCTGGCACTGCTGCACAAGTGAAGGTCAGCTGATCGTCGTGTGTGCATGCACACCAGTAACCAGAAGACTAGCTGACCGATATGCATGCGTGTGCCAGAAACCTGGAAGAGAAATGGGTGACACCTCACGTGCCAGGTGAAATGGCTCTGCATGCCAATTCCAGCATGCGTGCCATAGGTTCGTCAACATGGATATAGGGTTTCCTGCAGGGGTGGGTTCTACTTACCTTTACCACCAGTTTGCAATGGGCTCGCATGTGCAGAAGGTTCTGCACATGCGCAGATTGCTGATGACGATATCCGGGGTGGTGAGCGGGGCCTCCTGCTGGTTTTACTACCGGTTCTTGCGAACCAGTCTGAACCGGGGGCAACCTACCACTGGATTTCCTGCCTGAGGAGGGGGTTAGAATAGAAAACTTCCGAAATCCCTTTCAACTCTGCTATTCTATTCCTATTCCTATTCCTATTGATGATCGTAACAAATTCTATGATGCTTTTTGAGGCAGTCTTTAAGAGAATCCGTGGTTAAGTGAATGCAATAGTCATTAACCAAATCAATGATTTCCTATAGGTACTGTTTTTCTGAAAAATGCCAGATTTTGGTAAAATTTTAATAACACGTGGCTACATGACCATGGAATGCTGCAACTATCTGTAAATACTTCTGTGTTTCCAAGTACCCAAAGTTCTGTCATGTATGGGGGTAGGGGGAAGACCATTGGAAGTTTAAATTCAGGTCATATGTAGCCCCTCACTTAAGCACACAAGCCTGAGGCTTTCTACATTAATATTATTGGAATAGATTTGTGATTACATCAGAACAAGCCATTTTCTACAACCTATTAAGCAACAAAGTTTGCTTTGTAAGTTTAGATGATCATATTAATATCAACAAATACCAAAATAGATGATCAACCGCCTGGACTTGGTAAAAGCTATTATTTTTCCCCATGTTAATGTTATTTTTATCCATCCAAAAGTGTCTCAAAATACACCTAAATCTTAAAATATGATCCCCAAAACAAAATATGAAGTAACCAGCCCTAACTCTTAAGGATAATTAGAAATGTATTCTAATTTGGAGCATTTTAAAATTGTCTTTAAAAGCAGCTCTTGCCACATATCAGAATTCACCAAATTTATGAATATGAGAAAAAGGGGCACGGGGGAGGGGAGGAGGAGGAAATAGGAAGAAAGATTTAATTGCAGTTTACCTCAATAAAAACCGTATGGCCTCTGGAGTCTGACTGAAGCCATCTGTGCAAAAATTCGGCAAAGGAAGTATGCTGCTGTTGCTGAAAGTATATCTTAGCCAATTTATCTCTTGAAAAGTCCAGTTTAGAGTCACCGAGACGGACAACAGAATCTGGGGTGGCACAATTTAAAAGGACCAACTCAGACTGCTCTTGCACTTTCTGCCTTAGCTCTGCAGGAGGAAGAGACTCTTTCAGGTTTTCTGTCACCTGGAGGACAACTGAAGCGCAAGAGTCTGAATGGTAGCCGATAAAAACATCAGAAGGACTGTACGTTTGTTGACCCTTAAAATATTTCTCAGTTTTAACTGTTACAAAGTCATCCACCCATTTCTTCAAGTCTTCCACAACGGTCTTTTGCCACTTGTCCAGTACAGTATTAATATCCAGATAGTGTTTTTCGAGCCGGTTAATTAATGGAATGGGGAACTGTTTGTAGACCACCTTTTTCTCCTCGATGACAATCAGTCGAAATTTGGGATGCACTCTGCATTTCACTCTATGGGTCCCCAAGCCCAGGTCAACATATTTTTGACCAGCAAGTTGGACATAATACTGATTGAGGGCATCATAGAGGCTCTCGTAAAGGTTTTGTAGGTTGAGAAGAACCACCATCTTCCCAGTCTCCATGCAGATTTTGACTCGGTTTATGTTTCTGCAAATCTGAGTGTATTCTTGATCTTTGGGGAAGCTGGAACCAAAAATAATTTCTGGTTGAGCATCTCGAAAGAAACGCTGTTGGAGAATCTGAAGCGCTGCATAATTTTCTGTTAATACTAACAGATATCGGCATTCACCATCCTGGTAATCGCTATGAATGTTTTGCCTAACTAAATCAATTGTATTGATATCCTTATAATTTTCATCTCCTCCTTCTAGAATCTTAGACATAAAAGTATCCAAGACTTCAACACCTTCTTTGCCACTGAAATTTCGGAGAACAACCTCTGCTATTTCATGGAGACCTGGTACGCTTTTAGAATTTTTTGTCAAAGCAAATAACATTTTTACAAGACTGTAATAGTCACGCAATCCAAAAAAATCCTTAGTTTGATTCTTGCAAATTTCTTCATATGCATTTGCAAAGATAGGAAAGAAACGCTCGACTTTCTGTCGCACAAAAAGATCTGAAGAGCAAATACCTTTTGCGCTTTTTATGAGTTCATTTTTATTCAGGTCTCCACGGGATACAAAGATGCCTCGATTCATTTTAGCTGGATCTAGGGCCCAGTTAGATATCCCAACGAAGCCAACCTTCTTGTGAGGAAGTGGATCATCATCAATGCATCCATCTTCTAAGAGAGGGTGAAGAGTCTTCAGAGGCATTTTGGGGGAGTCTTCTGCCAATCCAATTTCATCTAATACAACCACAGAGACATATTCGCCGAGGTTTTTTCCTTCCTGGAAACGAGCACAATGCTTGAATGTATTTATGATCCCCTCAGGGGTTGAATGTGGGCTGCACTGAAAAGACACCAAATGGATCTGTTTAAGTTCCTTATAAAGGTCAGAATATGCTGCTTGACCCTGCATGGCATCAGCCACAATGGTCTTGGCAAGAGATTTTGAGCTGCCCGGCTTCCCAATAAGAAACAAAGGGATTTTAAGTTCAATGCAGATTACCATCATGAACACATTTTCCTTCAGAGCCATGTTTTTTGCTATACTTTGCCTATCAGGCACACCACTCAAAAAAAGATCCTGCATTAAGCTAATTTCTTCAAGAACTACTTTTTCATTATCATATGGTTTTGGCAATATTTCGCAGATAACACTCCAGTATCTCTCTTTCTGTTCTAGGGAAGCATGATAGCAAACACCAACTGAAAGAATCAAAGACCACATTATTCTGTCTCTTTTAGGATTACTTTCCAGAAACTTCTCCAGATGTTCAATAAGACGTTCACTGTGGCCGTGAAACCATTTGAAGACTTCCACACAGCGCTCAACATCTCTGAGGCTGATAAAGCTGCATTCGTCTTTCCGATCTCTCATGTAGGTCTGCGACTTAAAAAGCACCTCAGTAATCATTTGGATCTCGGTAGCAGACATTCTGATCGACTTGGCAAGTTTTTGCACAATCTGTTCTATGTACAGTTTTTCAGTAATATTGTTCAATTGCCCAAAATCCCACACCAGAGGTATCATGCTTGGTGGGAGTGCATGGACACGGTAAACAAGCTGCCTAAGGGGGATGGAACCAAGCTTTTCGCTGGTGTCCTCTGCTTTGACACGATAACCCAGTCCAGCTGACTCCAAGCGCTGGATCATTTTTGGTGTGTGCTTGCGATAAGGATTGCATGCAGCTATGATCTGTAGACCTGAGTTGGAACGTAAAGGCTGTCCTTCTATTGTGTGGTCACATAACACTTCCTTGATGCTGCTGACAGCATCTGTGGTGTTGGCTTCATCAAAAAATAAAATTGTGTCAAACTGATAATCCAATTTATTGTATTGTGCTTTATCTTCAGCTTCCCTCACTTTAGCATAGATCATATCTGCTGTGGTACCTCCATGAACTTTGACAAGCTTCATATTATCAGCATTGGCACCACTCTTACGCAGTTCACACAGGTATTTTATAAGCCTGGTTTTTCCACAGCCGGTTTCTCCCATCAGGACAACAGGAATTCCACACCTAAATCTCATTTCAATGGCAAGCATTTTCAATATATTGTCTGTTGTAAGTTCGTAAGTTTCATCAGGATCGATTGGCCACTGGATCCCCAAGACCATGCAAAGTTTCTCAATTTTCTGAGCTCTGGTCAGTGCATCAAAATTAATATTGAATGGAACTTTCTGAAGAGATAATCCCATGTACAATTGAATGGTCATGACATCTCTCTTGATAATATTGCCATTCAAAGGATTGATGGCATCAATGCTACCATTGTTATTATGCTGGAGATGAAAGCCAATGAAAGTCATAGATATTCCGTCCTCATTAAAGAATATGTATGGATGGGGTTCAGATTCCCACTTTTTCCGGAGCAGAAATGGAGCAAGAGCTTCCTCAGTAACCTCTTCGAAAACTTGCATTCCAGGGCTTTCATCAGAAATGTTAAGTGAAGGAGTTGCAAAATCCTTTGCCATTAAAATCATAAATTTGACCACAAAATTTTTAAAACCCTGCAAAGTGTCCTGGACAAAATCAGCATTACAGAAAACAGAGGTTTCACAATTTCTCAGCTGAAGGTTAAGAAACCAAGCAAAGTTTCTAAGTTCCGACCAAGAAGGATCAATCACTCCACAGTACATCAAGAATAGCTGTAGGCATTCTCCTGGAGTCCCTTCCACCGAACCTTTTCTATACCGGAACACATCAAGATTTTCACGTCTGTTTTCTCTTATCAAATACTGGAATGGTCTCTGAAAAGCTTCACTGCAGAACATTCCTTGATCTACTCCAGGATCACTGCTGTCATGAAATAAATTCTCCTGAATACTGTTGCCTAGTACTTCTTTAGGAGATCTGCAAGTTATTTGGGGGAATACATCAAGGAAACTGTAGTCCAACCCTGGAAATTTCTGCAAATAAACCAGAGGGAGAAAAGGAAGGAGTTATAATACAATCAAAAGGGTTTAAAATTTATTCTCTTATTTCACAAGCTCCACAGTTTTCCAGCGTGTTTTAATTTTGTACTATGGAAAAGGGTTGTGAATACTGCAGAACTGTAATTACTACAAACAGAAATACTGCTTTGCTACAAGAGATTATGAAAAAAATCTCTTTAAGGGTCCATAGAGGATGGAAAAAGTTTCAGTCCCTTGCAGAGTTTCACTTTAATCCCATGTAGGGAGATGTTTTTCCCTCTGTCCCTTGTAGTTTTTTTTTTCCTTAAGTCCCTCCATAGGCACAACTAAATCCCTATTTTTTTACATTATCTTACAGAATCTTAGGATCCCACAGAAACCAGTTTTAAAGTTCTACTTTAAAATATTAAAAACACAGCAAATATAGATTTTATGCCTCTGGATGTACTTACAGACCCTCTTTGTTTTTTTTGTAAGGGGGATGGTTGCAGAATTTCTGCAACATAGAGGTGGCATTGTTTCCGAAGCCAGATTTTCCCATCTGCATCTTCCAGATACTGTAAGATGAACAGCTTGAACAAAAATTCCAAAATTCCAGTCTGAACCTGGAAGGATACAGAAACATAAGGATCACACAAATAAACAAGGATGCTTCTCCTCTAAATATAAGCATATTTTCTCACAAAAAGATGTATTGGAAGAAAAAGAAAATCTCCTCAATCAAAACTGTGACATACTCACAGAAGAAGTAATATCAAAATGCACAATCATAGGTCGTTTCTGGTACTTTTGGTCCAGGAGTAGAAACAGAGAGTTCAGGATTTTTCTTTCATTCACATGGGGATCAATCAGCCGAATAGTTCTTAAATGAACTCTGTGTCCTTGTAATTGAGCTTCCATTTTCTGATGCATCCTCTTTATATACAGAGATTTTCCTATAGTTTTTAACAAATAAACAAAAAGCATTTAAGATATTGACAGGGAAAACAAAAATAAAATACCTAATTCATTTGGGACTGAGAACTCATCATCTATACCAGGGGTTTCAAACTCGAATTAATTGAGGGCCGCATTAGGGATGTTTGACCTTTTGGGGGGAGAGGGAATGGCCAGAGTGGGCGTGGCTCGAGTGCCCTGCCAGTGAAAACGGGCTCCCAAGCTGTTTCCAGCTGCGACGGCCTCCTGCAACCCTCTGCCAGCAAAAACGGAGCCTGGGAGGGCCGCACACAGCCCTTGCAAGTTCTGTTTTCAGCTGTGATGGCCTCCATTTTTGCTGGCGGAGGTACCGCAGGCCTGTCCTTTGCTGTTTTCAGGGCGGCCCTGAAGGCCAAATCTAAGCACCCCATGGGCCAGATCTGGCCCCCAGGCCTTGGGTTTGACACCCCTGATCTATACAAATGCCTATACAAATGCCTACCCTGTTTCCCCCAAAATAAGACATCCCCTGATAATAAACCCAATCGGGCTTTTGAGCGCACGGCAATAAAGACAAGCGCTAATTTCAGGGTTCAAAAAAATATAAGATAGGGTCTTATTTCTGGGGAAACACGGTAACAACTAATATAAAAAATATAGGGAACACCAGTTAAAAATAAAGATCAGAATAAACTGTGGTGAGCAGAAAAATAGTGCTAAGTCCAAGTGAACCTGGAGATTCTGATTTCTTTTCTGAGCTTTTTTAAAGGAACAAGATGTTTCCTTTTCCCCTCTTTCTTTATTGTGAATAAAAGCACAAAGGCTTTAAAACATACGCTTGCAAAGAAAGTGCTTGCTCAATAGGCCAAAAAGTCCACAAACATTTACTTCCTCAACTTCTACTGCCCCAAGTCCTTTGGATTTGGGCAGCTGTAATAAATTCAGATAAAGATAGATGATAGATAGATAAATAGATAGATATAGATATATAAATAAATAAATAATATAATATAAATACGTTCTAATCTAAGTCACTTTTATGTAGTCCTCTTTTCCTCTAGTTCTCCAGTGTAGTGAGCAAGATTAGAACATTACATGTTAATTAAAGTGACAATTCCAATTAACTATAGCACTACTTAACCATAAACTGCTAGTACTGTACTATTAACATAGTAGTGCATAATTTGAAACAGATTTCTTATAAAGAACGCTGATTAATATTAATTATTAACTATTACTCTAATATGGCTCATTCTTTGCTTGTTAAACTATGATTATATTTCCAAGATGGGAGATTGTTTGAACTTGGTTTTCTCACCCATTCCAGCTCTTTCAGAAGATACAATCCCAACACACATGTTATTCTTGAAGATGGAAGTTGATGGATTTCTAAGCTCCGTGGCTTTGTAATGTTTCCCAAGGTAACTTTGAATGTCTTTTAGGGGCCGAAGTGCGCTCATGAGAATGATGAAATTACTAAAAACAGATGGGATATAACAGTGTTCTCTCTCACAGTTGCAGAACATCACTAAATGATAATCACTGCTATGTTTTAAATTAAGGTTTTGGTATAGTTCCTCTAACTTATAGCTAACATCGTAACTCAACTCATCTGCAAAGAGTAAGGTATAAATCTTCTTCTCTTTATTGTTTGGAGTAAGGCATCGCCTCATAAATAATTCCACTTGCTCGTAGCTAGTTTGTGGTGTACACAATAGAACTTCATCGTAAGAGGGTAACATCTCTTCTGGACTGTTCATGTAGATGGAAATTGTGGAAACCAAAATTTCAGAGCGAGGGCAGAGAATGAGGTTGGGCTGCCTAGTATGAAGACCTTGTGGGAATACTCGCACAACACTCCTTTTCTCCAAATTTGCCAAATTAGATAGGAATCTACCCAGAGTTTCAATATCAAAGCAGTCTGGAAGAAATAAGCCCATGTTCTCCATGTAGGACCCCCAGATTTCCTCCAAGTGTTCAGTCAACTCTCTCCTACTTGCCTGGGGTTCATCTGTTACATCAAAATTATTTGGTATTTCAGATATCACTAGTTTGGAGACTTCTTCAATATCTTGTCTACTGCAGCTGCGTTTTATGAAGGACAGCATCATTAAGGCAGACTCACTGGGATTCTGTGAACCCAGCTCCTTGCATAAATATACAACCTGGTGAGCCATGTAATAATTCAAATAAAAATACTGGGATCGCTTCTCAGACATGAACTGATTCCACCTCTCCAGAAAACTCTCCATCTTCCTGCACATGGCTGGCAGAACGTCTACCACATTTCCACTTCCACAAAGGCCATGGATAGAATTTAAATTAAAGTTCATTTTAATGCAATATGGACTCTCAGGTGAGCAATATATATTAGCATCCCAGTTTCGGAAAAGCATGTTTCCAGCAGAATAAAGGTTCATGAAGGACAATGCGAATCTCTGAATGCTAGAAAACACCTGAGCAAAGAATACATACAAAAACACAATGGTTATATTGAATCCAAATAATTATTAAACAGTCTATACAATGTATGTATCCTGGCAAATGCCTAATGTAGCCTCAATCAACTTTTGATTATTTGGAATACAGATATGAAATCCATAGGCTTTTTCTGTGCAGCTCCCAAGTTCTGCCCATTCTATGCTCTAACCAATAAGCTCATAAATAAACTATGGGGAACCATTAAAAGTATAGTTTCTGCTATTGATGGGGGGAAGATATGTGAGTAGATGGGAAAGAGTATAGAGAAACATGAGAGATCCAGGAAAGGGCCAGAAAAGTGGCCAGGAGCTCTGGTGGCTCAGCAGACTAAAGCAGTGTTATTAACTGTTATTAACATCAGCTGCCTGCAATTACTGCAAGTTCAAATCCCACCAGGCTCAAGGTAGGTAAGGTAGGTAAAATGAGGACCCAGCTTGTGGGGGCAATAAGATGACTTTGTATAAAATATACAGAAGTATGAAGGCTATTGCTTAACGCATTTTAGCCGCCCTGAGTCTCTGGAGAAGGGCAGCATATAAATCAAATTAAATAATAATAATAAAAAAATAAGATATAGGCCCATGTCTGACTATGAGAGTGGGATCATTGTGATATTACAATACTGAATCACTGTAGTAGCAATGAAACAATTTTAGTATTGCTAGAAATGATTACAAATTGGGTGTCTATGGGCTTTACCATCCAAAAGTCTGATATGAGATGTATGTATGTATGTATGTATGTATGTATGGCAATAATCTTTAAACACATACAAAATGTATCTATTTTAAATGCTAAATGCTAATCTAAAATCATCAATTCCTCTTAATCAGTATCAGTCTGTTAAAATTACAGGAATTGCCTTTTTTGTTGTTGTTTCAAGGTGTACCCTTATATTATCTGGTACAATGTCACAGACACATGACAATTCAAGAATAAAAATGGTTTAAATCAACAAATTTAACAGGTTTCAGTAACTTTGTTCTGAAGAATGTTAAAATCTCACTGACTCTCAATAAAGACACAAAAATACCAAAATACGAAATTTACTGAATTAGCAAGACGTGGATTTCATTAGGGACTTTGGCTGGCAATATCCAGGCATTGTGATGCCTTCCTCAAAATGGAACATTATCAATACAATCTAGAACCGTGATGGCGAACCTATGGCACGGGTGCCACAGGTGGCACGTGGAGCCATATCAGTGGGCACGCGAGCTCAGCTCCGGCATGCATGTGTGTGCCGGCCAGCTGATTTTTCGGGCCTTCTGGGCCCACCAGTAGTCAAGAAACACACTGTTTCTGGCCTCCAGAGGGCCTCTGGGTGGGGGGGGAAGGCTGTTTTTGCCCTCCCCAGGCTCCTAGAAAGGCTCTGGAGCCTGGGGAGAGCGAAAAACAGGCCTACCGGTCCATCGCATACCAAAAATGGAGGGAGCACGGAGGGTTGGGGTGCATAGAATTATGGATGTGGGCACGTGTGCGTGTGACCCCACCATGCCCCCCCCCCCCCCGCTTTTGGCACGCGATGGCAAAAAGGTTAGCCATTACTGATCTAGAAGGAAGCACGAAGAAAAAAGCAGGGGCCGGATGTTCATTCCTCTCCCTCACATGTATCTCAATAACAATAATTTGGAACGTGGAGGAAAATACAACAGGAAGCTTACCTCAGAAAATTTCTCCACTTGTGCGCTTTGTTCTTCTTTTCCGGACATCAGCATCAACTTGTTCATCAGTTCTTGAAGCTCTTCCAGAGAATACTGCCGAATCTTCTCTTGGTCCCCATGATTTTCTTGGATCGTCAGGTCCAGAACAGCGTCCAGGCAAACCTTACAACAAAACATAAATATATACATAATGAAAACTTCCTATTTTTAAAATGTATTAATTCAGTAAACATCAGACACTCATAAAGAAAGCAATTTATTAGCAATTTATGCTTAAAAGTGATTGTAATATAATTGAAATGCAATTTTAAATGTTAAGTGATGGTGAAAACTGCACCAGTACCACTCTTTTTCGGGGGAGGGGGGCTAACTCCTTTTCATTACAAGCCAGCTATTTAATGCAATAATATCACTTTTGTATTTTACTGTATTTCATTGTTTAATCCTTATTTTATTTTATGCTACCAAGAGTTGGTTCAGCAGTAGAGGTAAACAAATCAAATGCATAAAGTACATTTAAAATTAGTTTTGTGGAAATTAGAGGAAAAAAAGAAAAATAGACATGTTTGGGAGTCCTTCGGGAGAAGGGCGGTATAGAAAATAAATAAATAAATAAATAAATAAATAAATAAATAAATAAATAAA
>WNWU01000020.1:15225045-15263890 GCA_012654045.1 Ptyas mucosa
AAATAAATAAATAAATAAATAAATAAATAAATAAATAAATAAATAAATAAATAAATAAATAAATAAATAAAATCATTTTTAAGCAATGTCTCACCTTCTGTCCTTCTACCGGGGCCTTAATTCTGTAAACTCCTCTCTCATTGATGCTGGTTGCCAAGGATATAGATGACAACTCCACAGAGCCATGACTCTCTTTGATAGTTTTTAACCAATCCAAGTATCTTGCAGAATCACACTGCAGGGAGAAGATATGAGAAGGAATATTCCCATTAGCCTGTATATTTCCTAAGCCAGGTAAAATAGACACAATTTAAGCAGGACATTCTAAAATTTCTACCCCACTGTCCTCTGGGCTTTCAAACACATGTCACCTAAGTTTAATTTCACTAAAATCACCAATTGACATAATACTGTATGCAAACTGGACTTCATGTGGCAAAGCATAGTTCCATGTTTCTCTTTGAATACAGAGCACATATGTGGTCTGTAGACATTCAGGTTCAAAAAGTATTTTTTACCACATCTCATCTTTAATGAATTAATACGTTATAAGCATTAAGCATCTTTATCAAATGCACAGCCATTTAAAAGGGAGTAATGGAAAGATACAAGGCTGCTACAGTAATTACCAGCTTTGCGCGGAGGTTGCGATCGCTTTCCAGAGCTTTCCATATATTCTCCAAACACTTCATGAATTCCTTAAATCCTGACTCTCGCTTTAAATCATACAGCAGGGAAGAGTAGCCAAACACAGCATCATGGAAACAAGCCACACGGTCCACATCCATGTCATTCTCTCCTGCAGATATTGAAGCCAGCTCCACAAACACTTTCAGCTCATTTTTGTCTAATGGAAAGGAAGAAAGCATTCTGTGAGGTAAAAGGAAATTTATGTTCTATGAAAGGCTTCCCTGGATATATTGCAGTGCTTTCTAGGATGGCTTATAATTGCTTTTCTTTTGTTCGTTTATACAAAAATCCATGCAGTGCAATCATGATAAATAGAGATTTGAAAAACCAGCATTTTGGAGAATACTGGAAACCTTTCATTCCACGCTGGCTACTTTGTTCCAGGTGTGATTCAACATTTTTTAGAAATTAGTCATCTGAACTTAGAATGGTTTTGCTTCTAAAGAGAGAATTAACTAATATAAAATTGTTGGGACATTGTAGAAGCGAAATAGAATATTCCAAAGTTCCCTATAACATTAGATTTTTTCCCCCACATAAAGCAAGGCAAATGAACCTGAGGTTTTATCATTATTATGATGATTAAACTAGATAAAATAGCAAGCTCAGATTTAAATAAGAAAGTAATGGAAAACAAGTTAGATTGTTAATTTGGAGTTTAATTAATATAGGGGTTTATTTATTTTTCTCTGCTCTTATTTTGAATCATTATTTATGCCTTAAATTTACATTTTAGCTTGATTTATGTAAATAAAGTGTGTAAGAACTTGTAATAAATTTCAATTGGAGCAGCATTATAGGCCTATAAATAATTACTTTTCTGCCATATTAAAAAATATTAAAAGGCAGCAATATAGATATATACATACACTTTCATAAGAAGCTTGAGGGTGATGAACATCTACCTCATCCAGCTTATGATTACTAGTTCTATTCTTTTACCCCTCTAGGTTCAAGAAAAGGGCTTCCTAAATTGATTTGCAGGCAGAAGTTCCCAGGGATTACTATGTCCCATTCACTTTCAGGCTGATGAAATGACAGATGACTGGGCTGGTTATTCCCTAGCAGGTATCATTTTATTTCATTTATCTTCATTCTCAGGCACACCCCAGGGTCATCTAGCACATTCCCCATATCCCTCAGTCCATTTCAAGCTTATTAACCAACCTGAAGCCAATAAATCACAGTCTGGATTCACAGCCATTTTAGCCATCATAGCATCTTTACCTGCCAACCAGCTCCTCCATTATTCAAATTCTTTTCCTTAGTATCCTCTCTGATGGTGTTTTAACCCATCAGTATGGTAGTAAAGTGGTCTAATACTGATATTAACCCATCTGCAGCCTATACTTCTCTTTTGGGAGTTTTCTTAACGGAATCAAACTGACCCTTGCCTCTTCCTCTTTATTTCTAAAGCAAAGCACAAGCTTTATTTTGCTTTGGTGTCTACATGAATACAAGGATACATTAAGAGCCAGCACGACAGAGAACAAGGTCATCTCAGGTCATCTTCCTTAATTCTTTACAAGCATGAAAATTCACAAGATCAACTATTGAAAAAGGCCTGTCAATACTAACTAATTATGTGAAATATACTGTACAAACACTTGTAAAAAAGTGTTAAAAATGGCCGTGTCACTTTTTTCAATGCCGTTGAAACTTCGAATTGTCACTAATCAAATTGTGGTTGTAAGTCTTTCTTACTCTTTCCCAGCATTCATGTAATTATGATCTTTATATCTTGGTTTATCCTATGTCTTAGTTCCATCTTTCTTACAATGCCTTCGGTACACCTTACTCTTCCATTGTCTTTATTCCATTATCGGCCAACTCAACAGAGTTTTCTGCACACCTAGTTAGTATTGTATTGCTGCAGTTAGATTTTGGGTTGAGAGCAGATTATTGGCTTTGTGGCTAAAGTTTTGAATTGTGGGCAGACATTTTTCCTAGGTTGCTACATCATACCTACATGCCCGTCTGGTTGTTACCAGTACTCTGGGATTCTCCAGGGTATCTCACATCTCAGGCTCCAATGGCTGATGCTTAGCGAGCCCCATCCTAGATGCCAATATCTTGGGCTCATGTTGGCATATCCTCAGCTTCATCAGCTGTCTACATCAACACTCCCATTGTCTAGTAGTTACCACCCAGAATTAATCTGCTGCTGGCTCCTGTAATGATCCTATCATCACATCATTTAATGTCTGTCTGCCCACCTTCAACATTGATCTTTCTGTTGCTGCTAACATCACAAATGGCCTCTTGTTCTCCATTGTACCTCCCAAACCTCTGGTCTTTACTCTGCTCACTCTTCTCCTTCTCTTTCCATTCTTTCAGCCTTGTGATACAATACGTCTGCATTTGATTGAGTCCTCAATGATACTATGGAAGCCTAGCTCCTTCTTTAAAAGCCAGTTCCTCATTCTGGCAGGGCAAGGACCCATAAACTACCGGTGTCATTGCCTCACAGCTGGTCTCCTCCTACATAAGAATTTGAAGGGAAAACATTTCCTTAACCTTTACCTTTTCCTACAGTATTTATTCACAATAGCATATGTGTGACTTTGTTTGATTACACGTGACTGTGCATCTAGATGTTCTATTTGTCAAGGTTTAATTCATGCTTTATCACTGGATAGGCAACAGTAGGGAAAGGAAATACACATTCAAGTAGATGTTCCTCATTGTACATGCAAATGAAGACTCCAAAGGAGAGAAAACCTAGAAGTAATAAAATATCAGACGGAGAAAAAAGGAAGAAAATACTTGAAAAGATAAATAAAGCTTTCATTAAACTTTATGTTTTCTCTGTCCATGTGTCTTCCTGCAGATTCCAACTTGATAAACAAGAGTGGAGGATACAACAGCTCGATCCAACATAAAGTATAGTTAAAGCTTTCCTTGGGGAAACAACAGAGATATATCAGTTCTACCTTCCAAAGCCTCCTTGACCCAGTGAACAAACTCCTTCCTATTTGCCAGCTCTTCAAGGCACAGGCGACGTTCTTTAGTAATATCTTGCAGCAGCTTCTTAGCACGCATCAATGAAGAGCTCATAGAAGAAAGTGTTTCTTCTTGAAAGGCCTCGAATTCACTTGTCTGAAGAATAAATTATATGGAATAAAAATATTGCATGTTGAGAACACACAAATCCCCCCCACCCTTTTGTTCCACAGATTTCTTTCTTTTCTTTTCTTTTTTATCCCTCTGGTGTTAAGAGATTCATAGAACTGACCTTTCCCACCCTAAATATCATTTCTTTTAGAAAATATAGGAATACAGCAGAGGTTTGTAATTTCCAACAGCTCAAGGGTAGTGGGAGTATGTAGCCACTATTTATACCACACTTTTATAATTTTATGAGACTGAAACTATGCAAAATCTCTTAGGTTACTGGACTGTCTTTTGAATGGCGAGTTAAAAGAGATGTACTTACTAAGTTCAGCAATTGTTGCAGGAGACTGAAATCACCAGAAAGTTTCAAAACGTCCTTGACTTTGTCAATAACTTTAGCAGAGTCCAATGCCAAACCCAGTTCATGGTACTGTTGGATCTGCTGGATCCGTTCACCTATCCATGCTCCATTATCTCGAGTCTGCAGTTTGCACATAATTTTGAAATCCCTTCGGAGTTCTTCATAATCATTATTAAAATCTTTGAAGAGAACGTTCACTTCAGCAAATGTGAGGTCTCCCAATTTCAAGCTGTCATAAATCCTTTGGAACTCCTTGTAACAAGGATCAAATAAGCAATCATACACACATTCTATATCTAGAATTTCTTCGGTGTCTGAATCCTCCTCGTTGTCCATCAGCTTCTTGGCTGCCTGCTCCCAGCAATGCAGGAAAATGTGGCTATCTTTAAAATCACACACAACTTTAGATACATTTTTCAGATCTTCACTCAAATCGAGATATGTCTCTATTCCATCATCACTGCATGAAGTGGATTCTCTCACTTTCACAACATCATCCAAAGTTTTCTCTGCCAGATTTCCGATCTGCTGTTGTTCCACTTCAGTTAAATCCACTTTAAAAAGGGGGAGAAATATAAGTTGGAGCATAGTAATTTTCAGTTCATTTAAGCATTTGATATAATCTACCTAAAGATTCATTTTAGAGCACCAATATAAAGAGTATGTGTTTTCATATCTGCATTATTCCATTTCTCTCGTGTTAGAATTTTCAGTTGCTTTCCCATTCATCCTTCCATATATTCAAGTTCTATTTTAGGAGATTAACAATATGGCAAAGAAGTATCAGATAATAATTTGCAGAAGAAACTATAAGCACTGATTTTACAATTATTGTCATTTTTTAAAAATATACCTTTTAAGTAGCACTGAACCTTCCTCAACATATCCAAGAGAACTCCCAAATATTTTTGCTCCCTCCTGACATGCAATACTTCCTGTTGTCTCAGATCTACAACTTTTTCTAATTTCAGTCCTCCAAGTAATTCATTTGAGAGTGATTGTTCTGTGCATTCTGTAATCAAAATTGGGAATTTTATATATACATACATACATATATTACACCAGCAGATTAAAGAATTCATCAGACAGTGCATAGCCAAAAATCTTTAATAATATAAACATTAAACCCATCTAGACAACAGATAAACATATATTCCATATAATCACAACAGCAATAATCCTGAAGTTCTAAAATGCCAAAACACTATTGATGTGTAATATTTAGTAATCTTTGAAAGGAAATTCTAGAGGCATTGGAGTAACATGACTTTTTTCTAAACAAGGTCAATCTGAGGCCATTTCATACACAGACCATTTCCTGTTCCAATTTGCCCATACATTCAGTGGTTTCATGATTTTTAAAAAATGAGTATCAACTAGAGGCCCCAAGGAGCCCAACATACATACAGTATAGTAAGGGGTACAAGAATAATACTTCTGAAATGAGAGTAGAGCCACTCTAATATAACAAACTTATATATAATAGCAGTAGCAATCGCACTTAGACTTATATACCACTTCACAGTGTTTACACCCTCTCTAAGCAGTTTACAGAGTCAGAATATTGCCCCCAACAATCCGGGTCATCATTTTACCAAACGCAGAAGAATGGAAGGCTGAACCGGTGAGAATTAAACTGCCAAATTGCAGGCAGCCGGCAGGCAGCAGAAGTAGCCTGCAGTACTACATTCTAACCACTGCGCCACCGCAGCTCATTAGCTAATATAGCTAATCAATCAATCTCCTCAGAAGGAGGGAGGGAGGGAGGGAGGATTACACAGAAGTTTGAAAGCATAAAGTAAATCCCCCCAGCCCCATTTTGTAGCCTGGGCTGAAGTGCAACTAAACAAATTACAGGTAGTCCTTGACTTATAACAGTTCATTTAGTGACTGTTCAAAGTTACAATGCCACTGGAAAAAGGCACTCATGACCATATTTCACATTTACAACCATTGCAACATCCCTATGGTCACATGATTAAAATTCAGGCACTTGGCAACTCGTATTTATGACAGTTGCACTGTCACAGGGTCATATGATTCCCTTTTATGACCTTCTGACAAGCAAAGTCAATAGGGAAGCCAGATTCACTTAACAACCGTGTTACTAACTTAACAACTGCAGTGATTCACTTAACAATTGTGGCAAGGAAGCTCGTAAAATGGGGCAAAATTCACTTAACAAATGCCTATGCAGGTTCTCCGGCATCCAGGTCATGGTTGTCCCAAAGGTACTTTTTCAAGAGACAACTGGACTATTTTGGTTTTTCCTTGAAGACGTTTCGCTTCTCATCATTCAGCTGAAGAAGCTTCTTGGATGAGAAGCGAGATATCTTTGAGGAAAAATCAAAAAAATCCAGTTGCCGCTTGAAAAAGCACCTTTGGGTCACTTGGGTCAACAAATGTTTCACTTAGGAACAGAAATTTTGGGCTCAATTGTGATACTAAGTTGAGGACTACCTGTATTAATGAAATCATATCTCCAGGTTCTTTATTTCTAACATTCCTGCATACTTTCCCAACCCCCTTATATTTTCTTACATCTACAAGAATAAAGGTACTACAATTCACTTAACAGTTCAAGAAAAACAGAACTGCTCCAATTATTTATTTTTATATTTGTTTATTTATTAAACAAATACCATGACATTAGGCTTATTCTAACACTCCCTGATTTACAAGACCAACAAAAATGGAAAGTAGAAAACATAACAAAAAATTAATTAAAATAAAAAACCTAAGGTAAAATCAATAATTAAAATAGCTAACAAAGAAGAGCTTACTATCTTCCAAGTACTGAATGGGAGCTAAATGCACCTCTTTAGGGAGTACCCCCCCACACACACCACTAGACCACCACACAAGGTCCCTTTCTGGTGTGAAGTGGTATATAAGCTCACGCAGCTCCATTTGCACAAGCGGCCTGCAAGTGTATGCATGCTTGCTGGCTGTTCACATGGAACCATCCCCTACCCCGCTGGTCTGCAAAGCTAGAAAGGTTGGGAACTCTGCTCTAGCAATAGCATGTAGACTTACAGTATATACCATTTCACAGTGCTTTCCAGAACCCTCTGAGCAATTTACACAGTCAGCATATTGCCCGCAACAATCTGAGTCCTCATTTTACCGACTTCGGAAGGATGGAAGGCTGAGTCAACCATGAGCCAGTCAAGATCAAACTGCGAAAATGCTGGCAGTTGGCAATCAGCAAAAGTAGCCTGCAGCACTGCATTCTAACCACTGCACCACCATGGTGCAGAGGATAGAATGCAGTACTGTCTCTAAGACGACAGTAAAAACAAAATATGCATGATCTATGATTTCATAAAACCCAATTACATATGTAATTAAACTACATTTATACAATTTATCCCTCTCCATTTGTATAAGTAAAAGAGACTTACTTATGAATTGTGTCTTATGTTTTATAATTAGCTCCAAATGCTTAATCAGAATATTGCCTGTTACAAGTTCAAGAACAGCATTTTGAATCATAGATACAGCAAGAGTAATTAACAATCGAGCTTCATCAGTGAATTGGTTTAGAGTGTTTTCTTCTGCACCTAGTAAATATATTAAAAACAGTAAGAAAGATTTGGAGGCATTAAATTGCTCAAGTTAGCTACTTTCTTCTTGTCACCTGAAAACAATTCCATGCAAAATGACTTACAGATAGTCCTTGATTTACGATAATTAGTTTAGCAACCATTTGAAATTATGACAGCGCTAAAAGGACTTACAACCTGGGTCTAAATTTATAGCCAATGCAGTGGCTCCATGATTGCAGTCATGGTCACTTTACTGCAATCTGGATGCTTATGATGAGTCACCAAGCACCCTGCAACCATGTGATCCCCATTTGCAGCCTTCCCTGCTGGCTACCCCTGGAAACCCTCTGCCCCTGCTCTTTTCAAGGGGCTTGCTGAAAAAAAGGACTGGTTTTCAGCCAGCCTCCTGAGAGCAAAAACACTCAAGTGTCTCTGTCAAGATGAGTTTTGCTCTTAAAGGGGCACCAAAAATGCTGCTTGCTGGAAAGACTTGAGTCTCACCACCAAGCAGTGTTTTTGCTTTTTTTTTTTAGTAAAGAAAGGGAGAGACTCAAAGAAGGAGCAAAAAAAAAAACAAAAAAACCCAGTCCATTTTCACCCAACCTCGTTAACAACAAAAATGCTGCCTGACAAGATTGATTTTGCCCCATATGGGGTGAAACCCATATGAGCCCCACAACCATTGAAGGAAGCGGTCGTAAAGACCCTCCTCAAGAAGCCTTCCCTGGATCCAGCAGAATTAAAGAACTTTCATCCAGTCTCCAACCTACCCTTTGTGGGAAAGGTTGTAGAGAAAGTGGTGCAACTTCAACTCCTATGGTCACTGGATGAAACGGATTATCTGGATGCTTTTCAGTCTGGCTTCAGGCCTGGCTACAGCACGGAAACTGCTTTGGTCACACTGATGGATGATCTCTGGTGAGACCGAGATGGGGGTCATTCCTCCATCTTGGTACTACTTGACCTCTCAGCGGCTTTCGATACCATTGACCATGGTATCCTTCTGGGACGACTAAGGGAGTTGGGAGTGGGAGGCACAGTGTTACGGTGGTTCTCCTCCTATCTCTCTGGTCGGTCACAGTCGGTGTTGGTAGGAGGACAGAGGTCAACCCCTAGGCCCCTTGTTTGCAGGGTGCCTCAGGGCTCAGTCCTCTCTCCCCTCCTATTTAACATCTACATGAAGCCGCTGGGTGAGATCATCCAACGATACGGGGTGAGATATCAGCAGTACGCTGATGATACCCAGCTGTATATCTCTACCCCGTGTCAATTCAGTGATGCAGTGGATGTGATGTGCCGGTGCCTGGAAGCTGTGAGGGTCTGGATGGGAGTCAACAGGCTCAGACTTAACCCAGACAAGACTGAGTGGCTGGGGTACTGCCTCCTAAAGATTATGTTGACTGTCCATCCTTGGTTCTGAGGGAGGAGAAATTTTCCCCCTCAGAACGGGTTTGCAATTTGGGTGTCCTCCTAGATTCACAGCTAAAATTAGAGCAACATTAGAGCACCTAGGTACACCCACATTACACCAATTCTCCGCGAGCTGCACTGGCTCCCTATTGGTCTCCGGTCACAATTCAAGGTGTTGGTTATTACCTTTAAAGCCCTACATGGCTCAGGGCCAGGGTATCTTCGAGACCGCCTTCTACCGCATAGCTGCCAGAGACTGGTAAGATCCCACAGAGTTGGTCTCCTCTGGGTCCCATCAACAATGCCGGCTGGCGGGCCCACAGGGGAGGGCCTTCTCTGTGGCTGCCCCAGCTCTCTGGAACCAGTTACCTCCTGAGGTCTGGACCCACCCTATTGGCTTTCCGAAAAGACCTGGCTTTTCCGGCAGGCCTGGGGTCGTTGATCTCGCTCTTGCAATCCGGCGAGATCTGGCCATGAATGGTGTGAATGAGTTTTAATGTTTTTAATTCTTAAATGTTTTTTTATAATGATTTTAAATGCATTGTGAGCCACCCTGAGTCTTTGGAGAGGAGCGGCATACAAATTGAATAAATAAATAAATAAATAAATAAGTGTCTCCAGCAGGCAGGAGAATGAAGCCACAGGGCTGGAGAAAAAGCTCAGATCACAAAGATCTAAGTTGCTTCCCCACAGCCCAGCCCTGTAGTTCCCTTCTGTGCATGGAGGGGAACTGCCTGCCTCCCTCTGTCCACTTAATAACCACACCTGAAAAGGCCAAGATGCAGTCATAAGGCTGGGTTAGGTCATATGGTAGGACACATTGCAACTGCCTCAGTGTATGACTGTGATTTTGGGCTCAATTACAGTCATAAGGCAAGGATTCTCACTTTCCTATCTCACTTACATGCATACTTTCCTATATCTCATTTTTTAGCCCTGCACACAAATGTAACTCTATTATTTTCGCCAAATTCTTTCAGTCAAAACATCAATGCACATTCATAAGCAGATTATTATTTTATAATAATTTCATACAATATACAGGTATCAAATTTCCAAATGTATGAAATATCCAATACAACTCCTTCATTGTTCTGTATTATGTACCTACTTCGATCATTTACCTATTCCCTCGGACTATAAAAATAATTCTGTAAATGATTTACATACGATTGAATGTGAATATAAATCTGTTCTCCTGCCATTCAAACAGATGCTTTAGTATGCTTTGAAAATCTTTCAAAGGTGTCCCTGTATCATCCTTTGGCCAGGATTTTATGATGGCAGCGGATATAATTTTACCCAGCTTGTTCCAATCATATTTAGATATCAACTCGAGCAGATTCTGTTGTTTCTAGAAGAGGCATAGAAAAAAGAATGTAGTATTAGGCAGTAATGATTTCAATGTATCACACAATGATTCTGCACCTCTATCAAGATTGTCACAAAATTCAGTTTATCATGTAATGGAACTTCACCACCGGAAATGTATTGTTCCTTCCATGTGAATTTTTCTTCTACTTGCTGAGATAGATACTGCTCTTACAATAGAGATAATCACCACTCTATGGAAATGCAAGCTCCTATACAATTAGTCCTTGGTTTACATTTTGTTTAGTGACCATTTGAAGTTACAAAAGCACTGAAAAAAACTGACTCATGATCATTGTTCACACTTATGACCATTGCAGCATCCTCATGGTCACGTGTTCAAAATTCAGATGCTTGGCAACTGACTCATCTTTATGACGGTTGCAGTGTCCCAGGGTCATGATCACCTTTTGTGACTTTCTGACAAGCAAAGTCAATGGGGAAGCCAGATTCATTTAACAACCGTGTTACTAATTTAACAACAAGGATTCACTTAACAATTGTAGCAAGAAAGGTCGTACAATGTGGTAAAACTCTCTTAACAAATGCCTCGCTTAGCAACATAAATTTTGGGCTCAATTGTGGTCGTAATTCGAGGACTACTTGTAAACTGGAACATGGTGCATGGGCAAAATTTGAAGGCCCTTCATCTAACTTTTCTATACTGTATCTATAAACTACAGACTAAACAGCAATCCTTAATCCTATGTAAACCTAAGCAAAGACACTGCTACCGTTACTCCAAGTTAACCAACCTTCACTTATAAAAGAGACAGAATGACCTTGAATAGTTGTTAGAAATGGACTGAGAACAAACATTATGTCAATGTAAGTTCCTATTCGTAATAAGAGTGAGAATCAACTTCTGAAACCAAGAAAAGACCATGACAAAGACCATCCCTGCTGTATGGGAAATATAAAAAAACTCAATCAGCAGAATCAGATAGTTTAGTATATATTACCTATAAATAGAGGTCATAAATACCAAAAAAATCTAATTTAATGAATGGAAAAACATGAAACTATAGTTCTATATAGTATGTTACAGTAAAAGGTATTTTTAAAAATCTATGCTAAAATTTTTAAACTATATCAATATGGCAAGGACACATTACAGGTCAGGGTTTGATGTATTTTGGGCTATATGCAGAAGTATAACCAACACTCATTTACAACCTTGAGATGCCCTTGCAAAGCAACATACTGCTCTCTCTGTCCTGCCTGCTAAGCAGGGTGGATAAAAATCGATGGTTTTTTTTTAATTAAAAAAAATTGGATTTTTTAAAATTTAAATCGGATTTTTTTATTTTTATCAAATTTATTTTAATAAAATGTTTTTGGAGTAAAAATCTATCTAAAGATAGTTTTCTATCTAAGATACATTAATAATTTAGCTTATTCAGCATGAAATGGAGCTTAGTTATGTAGCATGAGGCTGTATATTCTGCAATAGTAGGACTGTTGGTGAGTCAACAGCGGGTCAGAGGAAGAGCTACTACGGGACAGAGATGACAGCTGCCTTTTAAAAATTATGGTTTAAATCAAGTTGATTTAAATCAAGCCTTTTTACTAGTGATTTAAATGATTTAAATCATGTTTAAATCGACTTGATTTAAATCAAATCCACCCTGCTGCTAAGATGTATAGACAATGCATTTCTCAGCCAACTTGGAAGTAGAGGATGGTATATATCTGGAAGGTACATTGCTTTAATCTGTGACTATCTGAAGCATAACAACCATTGTTATTTACTGAAAGATCAGACAATATTAGACAAATTACCTGGTATTACAAAAAATTACCTGGTATGCTGAATCAATAGCTTCAAGGGCACAATTTTCAAATATTTGCAAAATCACAGAATCGAATCTTTGAATTTCCTCGTAGTGACTACAGTAGATTTTAATTTGTTCAACTTCCCCTTCCTAATTAGAAAACATCAAAGCAAAGCACAATTTGGGGTTACAAAATATTTATAGTATCTAAAGTGGAAACATAGAACAGAAGAATTTGTGATTATGGCAATAAGACCTAAACATAATAAATTATTTTTCAAAATATATAAAACGTTGTTCTGCTTGTTCAGGATGGAAATAGGACATAGGGTACCATATACTATTATTTTTTCAATAGTCTTTCTACAATAATTGAGCATTTATAGTCACTTAATGTATTCCTTTTTTAATTGGCATTCTTGAAAGTATCTCAAAGAGTTACAATCACACACACAAAAAATGTCCATCGTACAATTAAAATGATATAATAATTAAGCAGTTCCCAAATATTAAGCCAAATAAAATTATTTTTTTAAAAAAGAAATAAAATAGATGGTGACATCTTTATATCTAGTCTTCTTAACAATTTGATGTTTAATAATTCCTTAAAACCTAAAGGTATGAACTGACTGGATTTCAAGAGGTAGCAAGGTTCCATAACATTCATGCAGCCACAAAGAAACATTTGCAGACCACCACTCCCTAAGCCAGTGATGGCTAACTGTTTTTTTCCTCAGGTGCCAAAAGTGCACGTGTGTGCAAGATAGCATGCGGGCGTGTGCCCACACCCATAATCCAATGCCCCCCATGCCCCCTGCGCATGCACGCGCAATCTCCCTGTGCTCCCCCGCCCCCCTGCACAGGAATGTACAACACCCCAGCACTACCCCACCCCACCCCACGCATGCGTGCATGACCCCCCTACACCCCATTTTGGGCCTAGCATGCTTCCCTGAAGCCTCTAGAGGCTGGAAACAGCCTGTTTCCAGATTTCCAGTAGGCCGTTTTTCGTCCTCTCAGAGCCTCCACGCGAGCCCTGTAATTACCTGGCATCCAAAACGGGCCACATGGAGACTCCTGGGAGAGGCGGGGTGACATGGGCACATGCGTGCGTCTCCCACATGCACAGCAGAGACCCGAAAATCAGCTGGCCGGCGGGAGGCGCACGCACACATGCACAATAGAGCTGATCTACAGCGACGGCTCGCATGCCCACAGAAATGGCTCTGTGTGCCACCTGTGGCACGCGTGCCATAGGTTCGCCACCACGGCCCTAAGCTCATGGAAATTGGGAGAAAATTAGTTTGGAAGAATTTCCATACTTGTTAACCTCAGGTGCTTCATTCGAACTGAAACCAGGTGTTCTGCATAGACAAATCACCAACTATCTGCTCAGATATGAAACTTGCCACTTACATGTGTTGTATCAGAGATTATTTGGGACATGTCCATGATTGCCACGGAGATCATGAACTGCCAAGTCTATTTCAACCAATCCAGAGAGTATGGAGATTGAAGTCATTAAAACATGAGAAGTCTCCAATACCAATCTGAGAACAAATAAGGGGGTTCACAGAGGGCATCTGTCATGGTGGCTGATGCACTAGAAGGATACCCAAGTTATCCCAACAATCAACTTAACATATAGGCCAGTGATGGCTAACCTTTTTGGTGCCAAGTTGCCAAAGCGTGCAAGCGTGAAACCCCAAAATGGAATGTGAGCACCCCTCTGTTGAACAGAGTATACATTGAGCAACAACCTGTACATGCACACATCAGGTCAAAACAAATGGTAAATTTATATTACTGTAGTGATTCATTCTTGTCCCAAATCATATTTTGCTGATGCTAGAAACTCCAAGCAGTTTTGCCACATTATGATAGTGATCAGACTAATCTTGATTTAATGACAATAAAAGAAGACACATGTCACAAAATAGGTTATGCTTATCTAGGTCTTAATTAATTAGTACAAGAGGATTAACATCAAATTCATGACACTATATATCTACATACCTGTTTAATTCTGCTTTTCAAAATTGTAATTAAAGTTTCTTTCCAATGTTCAGAATTACTGCTATTAGGAAACTTTATTTTCAAAAAGTGATCCAATGCCTAAAAAGAAAACATTATTTTACGTTTTAAAGCCACAAACGATAAACTGTTTAAGATGGAAGTAGGAATGAGAGTATTTATTTTCAGTAATGATTACTGATATAAAAATGGCTAGGAAAAGAAAATTAGAACTACTGTTAAAAGAAAAAGGAAGCTACAAATCACAATGTTCTGTATAAAATCTAGATGTAGTGCAATTCTAAAACACAAACCTCAAGTTCCTTTTTTGAAGAAAACATAACTGGTCTTTTTTCCAGCAGAGATTTTGGAAGACAGTTCCAAAACCAATCACTGGTAGTTTTACGAACATTTTGGAATATTGTTGTGGTAAACTCCATTTCTGAAACCTGTCATATGAAAAGGAAAATATAATTTGTTGAATGAGAAGGGAAGCCTATTTCCTGAATGAGCATAAGTAAAATTTTAAGAGAGGAAAATCCACTTAGAGGCAGTTACCCATCTCCACTAATAGTAACAACACCAAACAACATTTGTCTATCTCAGGTCCTTGGGAAGGATTCAATGGGTACCTAAAAGGTCAAATCCAGTCTAAACATCTGGCTGACTTTGAGATGAACTGTAATAATAAAAGTAGATTTAATACAGGTAGTCCTCAACCTACAACTGTAATGGAGCCTACCCATTATGGTCATAGAATGGGGCACTCATGTGATTGACCTGATTTTTACGACCTTTTTTGCAGACATCAAATTCAATAAATTGACTGCTTCACTCATTAAATGAACACCATAGTCACTAAGCAAATCAATTGTTCACTATGGACCGGTTTTGCTGAAAGCCTAAAGTAAATGCCAATTTTCAGCAAAATATGATAGAATGTGATTACGTGCCCATGGGATACTGCAAACAGCCATAAGTCAAGGTACCCATTTATAGATACCCTTTATAGATACCCATTCAAGTCAACTTTGGGTGGCTTACAAAATATAATACTAAATTAAAACATAAAATAAAACAAGACAGCTCAGATTAAAACAATCTTTAAAATGCAGCACAATCGCAACACCCAACACATTAACATCAAGCCTAGTATCAAAGCTAGATTTTAAGGGCGTTTTGAAATTTCAGGAGAAAGGAGTTCCATTGGTGGAAATGCTGTTCCAAAGGGTAGGGGCACAAAAGCCATTCTTCCTAGGTCTCCTATGATTAAGCTGGCCAATGGGACTCTCTACTATTTTAGTTATAATCCTAAAATGCTTGGGAGGGTATCTCAAGCATCACAGAATGATCCGCTCTGCAGCCTACTGAGATTTGTGAAATTTGACCACAGAAGGTTCAAACCCTCCTTGGAAGGTCCTTGGTGTCCCATACAGTATCTTCTGAACATCAAAGCAGGGAATAATACATATGATTAGATTCAGTATACCCCTAATCTGTGCCGAATCTATGCCAGGTTTGAGAATGGTCTAACTGCTATCATCACATTGGGGGATGTGAATTTCAAGCCAGATTACTTTGTGAAGCTTAAAGTACTTTACAGGAAGTCGTTGACTTACAAGCACAACTGAGCCCAAACATTCTGTTGCTAAATGAGACTGTGGTTAAGTGAATATTGCCAGTGATGGGGTTCTAATTTTTTTACTACCAGTTCTGTGGGCATGGCTTTGTGGGCATGGCATGGCTTTGTGGGCATGGCAGGGGAAGGATACTGTACTATCTCCATTCCCTCCTCCCTCCTCCCTCCAGGGGAAGGTTACTGCAAAATCCCCATTTCCTCCCGATCAACTGGGACTCAGGAGGTAGAGAATAGATGGGGGTGGGGCCAGTCAGAGGTGGTATTTACCGGTTCTCCAAACTACTCAAAATTTCCGCTACCGGTTCTCCAGAATTGGTCAGAACCTGCTGAATACCACCTCTGAATTTTGCCCTATTTTATGACTTTTCTTGCCATAGTTGTTAAGTGAATCATTGCAGTTAAGGTAAAAACATGGTTGCTAAGTGAATCTGGTTTCTTCATTGACTCTGCTTGCCAGAAGATAACAAAAGGTGATCACATGATCCCAGGACACCACAACTGTCATAAATATGAATCAGTGGCCAAGCGCCTGAATTTCAATCATGTGACCATGAAAATGCTGCAATGGTTGTTAAGTGTGTAAAATGATCATAAGTCACTTCACTGATCATGAAGTTCAGTGCCACTGTAACTTCAAACAGTCACTAAGCGAACTGTTGTAAATCAAGGACTACCTGTAGACTACCTTTTATCTGCCTGAAGCACTCAAAAGCAATGATGTTTTCATATAACTTACATCACCAAAGCTATTTGTCCCAATGAATTCCCCCTAGGTCAGAAATGGATAGGATCTCCTGCTTGAGCGGGGGTGGGACTAGAAGATCTCCAAGAACCTTTCCAAGAACCTTTCTGTTATTCTGTTTTTCTAGTCAGTTTCAGGGAGCTCAAGAAAGCCTTTTCCACACTCGTCTTAATGAACTATCGAAGGGCAAGAGAGAGAAGCTTACCTCTGATGGGACAAGTGCAAGAATTGTTGAAACAATCTCAATTGCTGTAGCTAATAACTTGTATTGTGATATTACTGATATCCGGCTGCTGCATATCTGATGAAGTCTTTGACAGGCAACAGCAGAGCATCTCCAATCTTCTTTCTGAATTATACTGAATTGCAGAAAGTTTGTATATTTTTTGCAATCAAGAGACACCAGAAATGTACATTAAAAGTATGCATAACAAAACAGACTCAAGAGTTCAAAATGATATTTGCAATGAAAACTAAATTTATAGGAAGGTAAAATACGTCTCTTCATCTTCATAACCAGTCATACACATCCCCATAGTTGATTCTTTGTATTAGGAAGTCTTCTATAGAAGCCATTTTGTGAATATGAACACCACTCATTCATAATTTTCCAAAGATGTGCCTCACCTGGAAACGTGGCCTACTATCAAAGTTAAGCATTAAATACAGCCCTAACAAAACACTGGTAGTCTTCAGATTGGGTCAATTGTAATTGAAATAAAAGCAATTGCCACTGATAAGTGATGCAAATGTAAAGCACGACATAAAGTGACTGCGTCACTTGGTGACGGCAGTCCTGTGTGCCAGCATAACCTTAGGGTTATGTGTGGGTCATTAAAGGGAAAGAGGCAGGAGCCCCAGATAAGGAGTGCAGCAAATGGGGCAGGGGGATGCTGTGGGCAAGTGCTGGGAAGCATGGAAGGACTGGCAAGGACCATGGGGGAGCTAACAAAGGCAGCATGGAAGCAAGGGTATCAGGTGGGCTAGCAACAATGGGCACTGGAAAGCAGGACAAGGTGTCAGGCTCAAACAACAGAGCCACACGTGAAAGGTTCAAGTTGGTAATTTTATTGCATTTTATCTACAGTACAGGAATTTCCCCAGACTGCTTGCCATCCCTTGGGAATAGACAGGAATGGTTCCATGGAACCTGGTGGGGGAGGTGTCAGTCCTGGGTGTCTTGCAGCTGTGCAACAATTCAAGGCTAATTCCCTACTTAATTCCTCCTCCCTGAATGGCTGGGCATTCCTCAACAGAGGGCCAGCAATGGCAGCAGGCAGATACTAAAAAAATGGGAGAAGGGAGGAGGGGTGTCCATGCAATATCATACTCTATAGTGGAATTCCTCTATAAGAAGGAAGAGTGAGGTCAATTTTTTTTCCCTTTTTCCTTTCCTCAATATCACTTCCTACTTTGTTCTAATGGTCTTCGATTCTCCTTTTCTAGTAGAAATATTTCAACCACAAAATGCTAATCATGGCACTGTCACAGACGCAAGTGGATTACAAATATTACTAAACAAAACGAATGAATCTTTCTAACTTCTCTTAAAGTGCTTGTATATACCAGAGTTTATGGTTATTAAAATAACATGTAATATTTTATGACCAGTTTGTGGATCATGAGCAATCCATTTGATGGAGCACTTTATCATGCACAGAGGCATCAGACTTCCTTCAGACAGCAAGGGCCACATAGGCCATTTTGCCTTAGTCACAGTTGATCAGCAGGTCAGCTTTGCAAATGGCGGTTTCTGAGCGTGCTCTCTCTAGAAATTGCACAAACATCAGCTACTTATTCCAACACCCGATTAAATCAAGTACTTAACGACTTGAGGACCCCTAGTCGTGGATTATCATTTTCAGCTTGACAAAACAAAGCTACATATGTAATTCACGATCAATTTTTCTATTGTTTACTTCAGTCAGGCGTATTCTAAAGGAATGCTTTTTTTTAAAATTAATTAATTTTACTTACATCTTTTTTTCTGACAGGATGTGCAACAATTTTTCTAAAAGCTTTTCTACATCCTAAAACAGAGAAAAAAGATCGGATTAAAAAGAATCAATGTTTTAGACCAGGGGTGTCAAACTCAAGGCCCGGGGGCTGGATCCGGCCTGAGAGGTGCTTAGATCTGGCCCACGGGACTGCCCTCCCGAGCTCTATTTTCGCTGGCAAAGGTTTGCAGGAAGCTGTCACAGCAGAAAACAGACCTTGGGAGCACGTTTTCATAGCAGAGCATCCGAGCCACCACAGGCACCCCTGACGAGTGAACTCGAGCTTACCATAACCCTCTGCCCATGCCCCCCACCCCAGGTTGAACACAACCCTGATGCGGCCCTCAATGATATTGGATTTGACACCCCTGTTTTAGACAAACATCTCCCAGTCAACTGGCTTTGTAGTTTACTGCCTAAGAGGTTGGGGTGTGGGTGTGTTTGCCTATGTGTGTGTGCATGTTGTTGCCGTGCATCTGAATGCCTCCATTTGTAAGAAATACATCCTGCCCTAGAGAAGACTTGGACAATTAACGGATCTAAACATAAATACTGCACATTTATAAACTTTGCCTGTATTGTGTAGGAATGCATTCATACCTGTGAGTTATACTATGTACTCCTGGATAAACCAAGAATTTTAGGTTGCAAAATACCAACAAAAAACATGTTTTGCTTACTCATGGGTGGGCTTATCTGCAAGTATATAAAGTAATGAGACTTTCCTCTTCTCCCATTACCTGCAAGTAATTTTCCATTAGCTATCTAACCTTAATCTACATAAAAATTTGTATCTTTTTTCTGAAACCCATGCACTCATTTTGCCAGAGAACTGAGCTTACAGCGCACTGTTACCTACCAATGGGCAAGAGGAAACTCGTGCTCCCAATACACCGTCTTTTTGAGAAAAAGATGCAAAGAGGGCATTTCTCTGAACAGAATGGTGGCAATGCTTTATTGGTGGTTGCAACAATTGAGATTGTGGAGGAAAGACTTAGGGAACCCACTTGTGAGAGTCACAGATGCCAAGCCACTACAACTCTGTGCATCATTCTGCAAGTATGTACCATGGAAAGAAGCGATTCAAAGAAAATGTGGGAGCCTCAACAAATATGTGTTTTTTTTCTTTTCTCTTGGTTGGAAAGTTTATTTGAAAGTGGATACAGGTAGACCTCAGCTTTCAACCATTCATTTTATGACCATTTGAGGTTACAATGGCACTGAAAAAAGCGACTTTTAACCATTTTTCACACTTATGACCCTAGCCTACCATCATCCCCATGGTAACGTGATCAAAATTCAGAGATTGGCAACTGACTCATTGTTCTGACAGATGAAACAGAACCAAACTTAAGTTTCTCCACTGGGTTATTCACCATCTAGTGTCACTTGTTTGAGATGAGGTTTCTAGAAATTAATTGAATGAATGAATGAATGAGTGAGTGAGTGAGTGAATATTTGGAAGTGGTTCAGGCAGATACCTCTTTAATTCACTGAAGTATAAGAGGGAGGTAGTACAGCACAATCAATCTTGCAAGATTCTGCTTTTATTGCCGATATCAATAAAGGTAGTTTTAGCTTTCCTGGAGCCGACTGCTTGGTCTGATCTGCCTAGTGGGGCTAACAATCCTCAAGAAATACTGAGAACCACAGTGTTTCAAAAAGGGAATTCTGTGCAGTGTATCTCCTTAAGCGTACAGGGTATCTTATTATCAGCTCATGATGTTTACCTATTTTTGCCTCAGGCTGCCAAACCTAGCTGATTACTACCCAAGTGAATGAGTATTTCTTCCACTGGGGAGGAAGTATCCGTATATATGAAATTCTATGACATATACCAGGACATGCAGTACTGCCCTGATAGGAATAAAGTCCCTTTGCAACATATTGTTAATATGGGACCCTTCCAGAGGTGAGTGATGCATACAAGTAGTCCTCAAATTACGACAATAGAGCCCAAAATTTATATTGCTAAGTGAAACATTTGTTAAGTGAGTTTGCCCCATTTTTATACCTTTTCTTGCCACAGTGGTTAAAGTGAATCATTCAGAACTTAGTAACATGGTTGTTAAGTGAATTTGGCTTCCCCATTGATTTTGCTCGACAGATAGTCACAAAAGGGGATCACATGCCCCCAGGACACTGCAATGGTCATAAATATGAACTAGCTGCCAAGCATCTGAATTATGATCAGGTGACCATGGGGATGCTGCAATGGTTGCAAGTGTGAAAAATGATCATGTCACTTTTTTCAGTTCTGTTGTAACTTTGAACGGTCACTAAATGAACTGTTGTAAGTCAAGGATTACCTGTATTATGAGCCCAAGATATCAAAGGCAAACAGTATGCCTTGACCGAGGAAGGTTATTCTACCCTGAGGCCAAAAGTAGCAATTTGGTATGCCAAATTGATGCTAAATTTATAAGTCAGGCCTTAATAGACCAATTTACTAGAATAGTTTGGACAAACGAAGTTCTCATACTTGCTGATGCATACTTCACATCAGAAATAATGACAAACCTATGGGCCAAATGTAAGCTTGAGCCTCTGGTATCTGACCCTTTCCATCATCAGACAAAGATGATTAAAAATGTTAAATAGAAATCAGAACAAACCTGACTGTTTTGAGGGTCAATTCTCAAGTTGTTCAGTCTATGAAAAGTTCCCAGAAGACAATCAAATGGATTAGCATAAGGGCCAGAGATAAATTCCACCAGGTGATATAGTGGTAACAAGCAGAACCAGGCTCTGAATAATGTTCGGTTTCCTTTCAGCAAATGCTTCTTTTCCATTATTATATTTCTTTTCAACATACAGAAAAGCATGAGAGTTACATAGAAATTTGAATAAAAACATGGCACAATGTGTATTCTCTGAGTACTTTTTGTAGGAGCTTCAATTTCAAAATTATACAGAATGTGAAGAACTGTGAATCCAGAAATTAAGAAATTTCAAGTTGGTTTTACATTTTGCAGCTGCTATATCTAAAAGAACTGGGTTTGCTTGACTCCGAAGGTATTTATGTATATTCTATACTTAACTGCCCATCTCCTCCAGAGAGTTGCTTTGGGCAGTGTGCAATTTAATCAATAGAATGAATAAAAATAAACAATTAAAAAAAGAATAATTTATGATTAAAATGTTAAAATTATAAAATGGCCTTATAAAATTTCAAAAGATGAAGAATGTCAAGATAGTAGATTAGTAGCTGTTGGTAAAGGCTAGGAGGGGGATTTCTCTTGGGGCCAACCAGTCCCATGTGGGTTCCTGTGTCCCGCACGCAAGACCACACAGCCAAATTTTGAGCCCTTTGCAGAAGGCCAAGAGATTGAGGGCTTTCCTCACCTCTGAGGGCAAGCAATGACAATGTGAATAACATAAAATTATCACAAAACATTTAATGACATAATACAAAATTTCCTAAAACATTTCCTGTGGCCATATCCTGATATTTGATTGTGCGATATACTTCAATATGGGCTACTTTAAAGGCAGTAATATCTCCCTGAATTTTTAAGACTTTAAAGTACATTAGAAGCTCTGCCATAGTTGAAAGCAATTGAACAATATGGCACAGACCCTGGTCCCAATGCAGCTCACAAAGCAAGTTACATGCAGCCTTGTTGGGCACCTAAAATTGCCCAGATGGCCGTGTTCTGCACCAGATGAACCTTCTGGATACTTTTCAGGGGTAGTCCCATGTAGAGGACATTGCAATAGTCCCGTTATATTAGTTATTTATTATTGATCATGAGAATAAAGTACCAAAATATGACCCTACCTAAACTGCAGTTACCACCTCAAAAATACTTCCTATGTTGCATATTGGTTTCTTCTATCACAATATTATTGTTTCATAATATTCTCAATTCTTTCTTGAAACCCTGGCATGGACCCAAGTAGTTTATTCAGTCATTTTATGGACTAATCAAAGCAAAAAGACCTGCACCACCGGAGAAAGTTTAATTATTCATGCAATGATAAACTTATCATTTTTATTAACCTCTGTATCGTTTGTGAAGGTCACAAACATTTACTATCTTGGAAGGTCACATCACCAAATGGCACTATTTCTATTTCTTGGAGTCCAGCAGTCTATAGGTAGTCCTCAACTTATAACCACAACCAAGTCCAAAATTACTGTTGCCAAGCAAGACATTTGTTAAGTGAGTTTTGCTCCATTTTACAAAGTTGCTTGCCACAGTTAAATGAATCATCACAGTTGTTAAATTGGTACCATGGTTGTTAAGTGAATCTGGCTGCCAAGCGTGACCATGTGGGGATGCAGCAATGGTTGTAAAAACATGGGAAAAACAATCACAAATCACACAGTGCTGTTGTAATTTAAAGCAGTCACTAAATGAATAGTTGTAAATTAAGGACTATCTGTATAAATATTGAAAATCCATGTCTTAGCTCAAATTAACTTTTAAAAAATCAGAAATCATTTCAGGGATTACAACACTAGGCTAAAAAACTTACTTGTATAAGTTTCTGTTTTTATTATGTCTGAATTCCAAATACCGAATACATTCCAACTTTGCCCATTTCTCTTCTGATTCAAGGCAAGTCCTAGTTTTATATTCAGAATCATTCACAGTTAATACATAAAGAATTGGGAGTGTCCACACCCATTGGTGAATCTCTTTTTCAATACAGTTATCACAGAACATTATCAACATCTCCACCAAACTGAAAGAGATAGAAGAAATTAAGATCTACTAAAAATAATTTTTATCAGAATCCTTCTGTACAAGTTAATTTGCCTTTCTTACTTGCAACAAAAATAGATTTATAAGAAAATAACATAACTTTGCTTCCCCCACCCCCATTCTATACTACTGGCCCCCAACATTTCGAGACTAATAAACACATAAAGAGAATACAGTGTGGGCTAGAGAAAATACCTGCCCTAAAATAAGAGGAATCACATTTGTAAAATAGCTGCCATGAAAGAACAGCAATTGAGATTATCTTTAATGATCTAGAGATCAAACTATCTTCTTTACCAATAACAAATGGGATCAGTCTTCAAATAGTGAAAGACAGATCCTTGGTTGTTCTTTACTTGAGAGGATTCACATAGACTGGGCTGAAGGTTCACTTTCCAACATGACAACGATCTTGAGCACACAGCCTCGATAACATAGGAGTGGCTTAGGACAACTCTGTGAATGTCCTAGAATGGCCCAGCCAGAGCCTTGACTTAATCACTACTGAATATCTCTGGAGGGACCTGAAAATGGCTGTCCACCAACGGTCGCCATTCAACCTGAATGAACTTCACAGGATTTGCAAGGAAGAATGACAGAAAATCCCCCAATCCTGGTGTGCAAAGCTTGTTGTGTCATACCCAGAAAAACCCGAGGCTGAAATTGCTGCCAAAAGTGCTTCAACAAAATACTGAGTGAAGGCTCAGTATACATTGGTATACATTACTTATACCAATGTGATATTTCAGTTTTTTCTTTTTATTAAATTTATAGATATTTATAAAATGAATTTCAACATCTGTAGAATAAATCTGCAGCATAAAATAATTGACAAAAGTGAAGGGGGTCTGAATACTTTATGAATGCACTGTACATCTGCACACTTTCTCTTCCTCCCAACTACACCCTGTTGTTGTTTCTTATTACTTTTTTGTATTTTCTGTTGGAAAGAGGGGAATGTCTTCTGGGAAGAATATACAGAATGTGTTGT
Source organism: Ptyas mucosa (assembly GCA_012654045.1). NCBI lineage: Eukaryota > Metazoa > Chordata > Lepidosauria > Squamata > Colubridae > Ptyas > Ptyas mucosa. The sequence continues at coordinate 15,249,409 of WNWU01000020.1, forward strand.
GCTTTGGATATACAGAAGCCAAGGACCTGGTCAATTACAGTGTGTCCATCTTTGATCAGAATGTAATAACTTTGCAGGCTACGCCAACAAATAACCTTTTCTAATGATCATAATGAATACTGAGCTTAATCAACAGTCTGATGAATATTCTAGTGCAGGGGTCTCCAACCTTGGCAATTTAAGCCTGCAAAGCTGGCTGGGGAATTCCGGTAGTTGGTCCACCAGGCTTAAAGTTGCCAAGGTTGGAGACCCCTGTACTAGTGCAATGAAGTACATACATCCCATCTAAAATCACTGGTGCATAGAAATACAGCAGTATGGTGTACAGCAGCATGCTTAGGATGGACTCAGAGCACCATATGCCTAATATCAAGGAAAGCACCAAGAGTCAGGGATTCCAGAGTCAAAAACTGCCTGAGAGCACCCGAATCTCCCCTCCGAATTGTTTCCTGCATGGGGAAATCTTTCTGGAATCAAGATGCTCGATGACATATTTTGGAAACCATCTGATTACTAATTTAGACAACATATTTGCTTACATCACCTGGGAAGATCACACTGATTAGTGGCATGTACTTCTGACTGAGTTGCATTGAAACTGAGACATTTACAACAATTTTCTAACTTTACAGCAATAAATTCATGCAATTATTCTGCTGTACAATACTGCCTTCTATGATATTTGTGCTTGAAGACAAACATTCTGAGAGAGAAGGGAAAAAATTCCTTATGTTTTCTCTGTGTGTGTGTTTGTGTGTGTGTGTATTTTTGTCTATAAGAGAGAATATGAAGATAAAGGTCAGATAATTTTACAAATAGAATTTGTTTTATAAATAAATTTAATTAATAGTTACCAATTCAATTAGTATTTCATTTTGGCCTGGCTCTTCCTCTTTTTGAAGTGTGGCTTTTATCAGATATGAATATTTATATCTGTCACATTAGCAGAAACAAATATTTATATCTGTCACATGACAGCTAGCATGGTGCAGAGGTTCAGATCCTCGATTGGCACTAAGAAGACCCAGGTTCAAACATATCCTCAGCCATGGAAGCTCTCTAGGTTATTTTGGGCCAGTCTATCTCTCCAACCATCTACTTCATAGGAAAAACTGATAAATTTATAGACAAGTAACTATTAGTAGCAATTCATGTCAATGACAGATTTTCAGAAATCTGTCACATACAATAATATTAGTACCAAAAACAGCAAAGCAAGCATCCAATTGCTTCCCTTCCTCCCAACCAAACCCACCATTTTTCTACCTTAACCTTCAGTATCCTCACTCCACCCTACATGCTTTCTATATGCCCAAAGTCACATTACATACCCCGGCCACTCTGAAAACATCTCTCGAAAGCACTTGGTTTCATTTACATCTGCTGGTGATTTCTCTGGACAAAGAAACATGCATAACTGTTCCAGTCCCTTTTTGGGCAGTGGAAGGTTGTAAAATGATATTAATATCAACAAGATCAATGCTATGCCTTGTTTATCCCACATCAAAGTGTTCTCTTTGAGGATGTTACTTGATTCTTCCATCAAGTAATTCACAATCAAATCTTGCAACTTTAAAAGGGAGGGAGAGAGAGAAAAAAATTGCATGTTTAACATCACATCATATTAAGGCATAAGCTATAGTTAAAAAACAAAACATCTAGGTGCATTGTTCTGAAACTAACCCAAAGAAAACACATTATAGATTAGACTTTAAAAGGCCAGGAAATTGGTTTAAATTAAACTATTAACATGTTAGGTTGTACAACAGCTCTGTTTCTCAAATAGTGATTGTGCAGAGGTGTGGATCAAAAAATTATCAGACTCAAGTGTCCAATTGATCTAAATGATTTCCTGAATGTATTGAGCAACTTCCTACCTCATCTGACTATCAAATCCTATTATACTCTATGGGATGTGAAAAGGCTCAGGGATTAGAATCTATGCTACTATCAGCTTTCCAAGTGTTAATTCAAAGATAAGATGAGAATAATGAAGCAAAAGGGATGACAGAGCACAAACAGAAGAAACCCGGGGACAAAATTATGCACTGGGGTCTATTTCTAATTGATGCAGAAGAAGAGGAACTGACAGTGCTTGCTTGTTCTTATTGCATCTGTCAAAAGTAATTCAGCACCTTCTTGGCTGGGATGCTGAAAAGGAAGAAAAGACAGTAGTTTACAGGAAGCTGTTTGTAACATCTGTGTAATTAATGTCAATCACATCTTTCCTAGATTGGGCATCAGTTTTGGGATATATGAGAACATGCAATGTTTACACCCATTTGTTCCATTAATTTAAAATTCTTTCAGTTTGTATACGCTGAAAGCATGGTCCAGAGTGGAGGATCAGGGTTATCATCTATTTAAAGAACATTTTGTCCTTTGTGACCAATTAAATCAGCCAAAATGTGACTGGCCTCACAGTTAAGGGAAGTGATACATGCAGATTTGTAGGTGGGAAATGCCCAATACTAGAAATTATTTTATTTGAATTTCAAGATATGTAATTGTGCAATCTCTGACTTTATTTAATGTCTATATGGAACTGCTAAGAGAGGAAATATAAGCATTGCAATAGAGCAGCCAGTAGCTTCCTCCTTACCATTTTACTCTAAAGAAATAATCAGTATCAGTATTGAATACTGTATAGGGTTGATAATGGAATAGATTAAACTGAACATAATTCAAAAAAGTTCAAAATATGGGAAGCAAATTAAAAAAAAAACAAGGGGGGGAGAAAGCAAGAAAAAATCCAGTAGATGGTAGACAAATAGGAGTTTACAAGCATTATAAATTTTCAATATTCCAACAATTGCTTCCAACAGATGGATATACTACTGTTTCCCCAAAAATAAGACCTACCCCCAAAATAAGTCCTAGCTTAATTTTTAGGGTGCTCCTAATATAACCCTACCCCCCAAAATAAGTCCTAATTAAGGTCATCAGCAGGGTGTGTGGTCAGCACTGGAGGAGGCGAGGACATGGAGGCCAACAGTGTCTGGCAGCAGCCACAGCCTGTGCAGTGCAGGTGAATTTATTACCTGTCCAAGCAGCAGATGGAGGCAAAGGCGGGTGGGAGGCATGCAATCTGGATGTGCTGTGTGGGACGCGGGAAAATCGAATTGGTGGCCAAAGTGGGCGGGCAGCCGCAGAAGACTCGTCTTTGCATGGCAGCACCAGCAGCAGACAGAGGCAGAGGTGCGGGGGGAAGGCAGGCATCCCGACGCGACACATAGACTGTAGGAAAGCTAAGAAATGCAAAGACAAGCCTCCCACGGCTGGCCACCCACTCCATCCTAGCATCTCTCAGCTTGCCTGCTCTGTTGCAGCCACAAACAAGCAGAAGAAGTGGGCTGGCAGCCACACAGGGGCCTATTGGACAGGGTTGTTGGAACCACTGCCGCGAGGCGAGACAGGTGTCAGGGCATAGATGGCCTAGCTGTGGGCCCTAAGGTAAGCCGGTGCAGGGTGCATGGGGCAGTTCCATCTTCCTGCCTCATAGTGGCAGCACTGGTGTGCCCCACAGCCTCCTGCCCTGTTATGGCTACAAGCAAGCCGAAGAAGTGGGCCTCCTGTACATGGAAAAAAATAAGACTCCCCAAAAATAAGCCCTAGTGCTTATTTTGGAGCCCAAAAAATATGAGATCCGGTCCTTTTTTCGGGGAAATATGGTATATTATTCTATAAACTATCAGTCCTTTTTAAAAATCAAATCTATGAGTATCAACACAAATAATCAATACACTATAATGCATAAAATGGAGACTTACAATTCTTTCTATAGGAACAAAAAAAATTGTTATGAGAAATTCCAAGTTCATAAGTCTATATATAGAACTATAATTCAGAAAGGGTTTCCCAATTGAATTAAATCCTGTATCAGTTTTTCTTTTGAAATACACAGTTGTTTTAAACATCAGAGCATGTGCTTGATATCAGAACCTTATGTAATCCATAGTAGAATATCTACAGAGATGGCTTTCCTCTTGAACAATGCTCAGTTTGGTGAGTTTCATTTCATTCCTGCAGTGACTTAAGTCCATATTCTGTCTTTTTTGAGCATCTTGAACTCAATACTCAGCCCAGTTTAATAACTTAGCAACATCATTTTATTCCAAGGACACTGTAACAATGAGCGCCTTGCTCAGCACAGTCAAGATGCAACAAACTTTATAGAAGTTTGACTACAAGGTTCTTCTTGGATGTATAATAAAGATAATATATACCTGCAGTTCTTTAAATTGTAGCTCTTTCCATTCCTTTCGATGTCCTTCATGTACCATTATCCTTTTATTCACCAAGTAAAAGTGGTGGAATTGCTGGAAAAAGCTTTTGATGTTAATCTGACTCAGAGGACGAAGTATATTGAAGAGGCTATTCAGCATTATTCTTGCTGCTATCAGTTTCCCATTCACAACTTCCTTTTCCTTATCTTTCCCAAATGAAAGGTGATTCTTAAATTTCTTCCACCAACTCTCCTCGGGTTTAGCACATATTATATCATCATATTGATGCCAATCTGTTAAATAAAATACTATTAAAGTTCTGAAATGCAAGATACAGCCCTTCTAGCTTTGTGTGCTAAATGCAACCACATAATGCAATTTTCATGGACACCCTGCTTTGTTATTGTCTCCTTCCATAGTCAAATCATGCAGACATACAGAAACGGTCATTTTCTTTCAACCTCTGTAGAAGATATTTTTGAGCTACGTTCCATCCACATTCATTTTGTATTGTTTACTGCTAGGATGTGTTGTGAAATACAGTGCTACACAACGATAAATAAATGTGCAATTCTTACCTTTAGCAAATACAGGTGGTCCTCAACTTACAACAGTTCATTTAGTGACCATTCAAAGTTACAATGGCATTGAAAAAAAGGGAATTATGACAGTTTTTCACACTTACAACCGTTGGGGCATCCCCATGTTCACGTGATCAAAATTCAGACGTTTGGCAATTGGCTCATACTTATGACAATTGCAATGTCCTGGGGGCATGTGATCCCCTTTTGCGACTTTCTGACCAACAAAGTCAATGGGGAATCCAGATTCACTTAACAACCGTGTTACTAATTTAACAACCGCAAGGATTCACATAACAACTGTAGCAAGAAAAATAATAAAGTGGGGCAAACTCACTAAACAAATGTTCCATTTAGCAACATAAATTTTGGGCTCAATTGTGGTCGTAACTTGAGGACTACCTGTATGAGTAAATTGTTTAATCAAAAAATAAAGAGAGAGAGAGAGAGAGTTTTGGAGACTATCAGACTACAACTATACAGGTAGTTCTTGACTTACAAGCACAGCTAAGCACAACATTTCCGCTTCTATGTAAGGCAATTGTTAAGTGAGTCACATCCCATTTTACAACCTTTTTGCCATATTTGTTAAGCAAATCATTGCATGTATTAAGCAAATAATTTGGTTGTTGAGAAAATCGGGCTTTTTCCCCATTGAACTTTGCTTGTCAGAGGCCAATGGGAAGCTCACAAGTGATGATTACATGATCAAAGGAAGAGGAGGAGGAAGGGAAAGGAGAAGGAAGAGAAGGAGAAAGAGAAAGAGAAGAAGAAGATGGCTACCTGCCAATGGCTAAGAGCATGAAAGTTAAAGAAAGTGACCAAGGACTAATTCTGGCTGCACAAGGCCAAGCCTTAAGGACAAATGCGTAGAAAGCCAGAATTGAGAAGACAGCAACAGACAGTAAGTGCCACCTATGCAAAGAAGCTGAAGAAACAATGGACCACCTGGTAAGCTGCTGCAAGAAAATCACAGACTGATTACAAGCAGCGGCATGACAAAATAGCAACAATGGTGCATTGGAAGATCTGCAAGAAATATCATTTGCTTGCAAGCAAGAACTGGTGGACCACAAAATAGAGAAAGTAATAGAAAATGAAGAAGTTAAATTGCTCTGGGACTTTAGAATTCAAACAGATAGGTATCTGCCGCATAACATCCCAGATTTAAAAGTTGTCAATAAGAAAAAAGGTCTGGATAGTGGATTGTGGCAATGCCTGGAGACAGCAGAATAGAAGAGAAAGAACTGGAGAAGATATCAAAATACAAAGGCCTATAAATAAAACTAGAATGACTTGTGACAAAGGCAAGCAAGGGTAGTACCAATAGTAATAGGCACCTTAGGTGCAATCCCAAAACAACAGGAGCACCACTTGAACACCATAAGCATTGACAAATTTGCCCTCAGTCAACTGGAGAAGGCGGCTTTACTTGGAACTTTGAGACCGCCTTCTACCGCATAGTTCCCAGCAACTGGTAAGATCCCACAGTTAGTCTCCTCTGGGTCCTGTCAGCTAAACAATGCCAGCTGGCGGGCCCGTGGGAGAGGGCCTTCTCTGTGGCTGCCCCAGCTCTCTGGAACCAGTTACCTCCTGAGATCCGAACTACCCCCCAACCCTATTGGCCTTCCGGAAAGCTCTGAAGACCTGGCTTTTCTGGCAGGCCTGGGGCCATTGATCTCGCTGTTGCAATCTTGCGAGATCCGGCCATGAATGGTGTGAATGGGCTTTTAATGTTTTGAAAATTTTTTATAATGGTTTTTAACAATTTTCCTATGTTCTTTGTTGTATTATTTTTTGCTGTAAGCCACCCAGAGTCCCTTGGGAGTTGGGCGGCATAGAAATTTGATAAATTAAATTAATTAAATTTAATTAAATTAAATTAACTGCTTCCATCCTGCGACGATATCTGTAACACTGTCAAACATACAGATTTGCCTATCCCAGGTCCTTGGTAAGGACTCGATTAAGTAGACGAAAATGCCAAACGCAGTCTGAACATCTGGCTGACTGTGCAATGGTCAATAATAATAATCATACCAATAAGAGGGCAGAGTAAAGAAAGTAATAAGAAGGATAAGTGATACTACTACAGCCATACTATCTGGGTAAATATACACAGACATTCAACAGCACTGTAAGTATTAGGTGTTCAGCACATTTGACGACATGAGAAGAAAAAAATCTGTCCCTGTGTCTTCTTGTTTTGGTATGCCCTGTAGCATCATCCTGAAGGGAGAAACTGAAACAGTTTATGTCCAGGATGTGAGGGATCTGCATATATCTTCTCAGCCCTCCTTTTGACCCACACAATATAAAGGTCTTCTATGGAAAGCAGACTGATTGCAATTGTTCTTTCTGCAATCTTATTTATTCGTTTGTATATGAATCTATACCTGTCCTGTTTGGTTGCTGTATCGAACTAAACAGAGGTGCAGATGATAGACTCAATAATTCCTCTCTAAAACTGTTATCAACAGTTCCTGGGGCAGTTAAGTATCAGTTTCAAGTCCTGGGAGATTATAGAATCCAAAAATTTGAAGGACTCTATTGCTGATATTGAGCTGTCAAATATATCAAGAGGTGGATAGAACAGAAACTGTTCTATTTCATATTTTTGATTCTTGTTTTCTTAGATGCTACAAAATCTAAGTTTCTTTAATATAACACTGTGTTGTGTCTTCGGCTCCCGAGCCCGGACCTTCGGAGGAAGAACCCTCCGAAAGTGAAGAGGAGGAGGAGGCAAGGCCCCCCTCTCCTGGCCCGTCTGGTTTGGCACCACCCCAGGCCCCAGCTGAAAGCCCTGAGGAGGAAAGCTCCTCTGAGTCAGACGTTAATGAGGAGAGGGAGTGGATTAATCCCAGGTGGCGACGATCAGAGAGACGGGCTCAGCAAAGGAGTGGGTGGGGCCGAGCACAAGGTGATGAGTCACAAAGCCAACGCCCCACAAGGTATAAAAGGAGCTGACCTTACCTTGTTGGCTTTTGTGACGAACAAATTATTAACTTGGCTGCTTGTTTCCTGAAGTACTGCATCAGATAAGTGTTTGCTAACCTTAAGACTGTTTGTTTTTGGACATGCCGGAGAGCCTTATCAGGGACTGGCCGTGGCAACTCAAAATAACAGCTGTCTTTATCTCTCCCGGGCTCGCTGCCAGCTTGTTGTTTATGAATGGTGAATAAACGACTTTCGTACACTTCTGTTTGTGTGTGTGCTTGTCTGGGCTCCTGAAGCAGGGAGGGGACAGAACACACTGGGAAGATTGTAATACAAGGAGCAGTTTCTTACCTGTACCGTTTATCACTTTTGATGATAAAAACAAGGAGCGATTTACATATGCTCCATCTGCAGCAGGTTTGTAAATGAATTCATACAACAGTTTGTCACGTTTAACAGCATATTTATAAGGAATTGGTTTATCCAGGTTTTCCTTAGAAATTGTGGTGTGGCCTTCAATGAGGTATCCATGATTTCCAAGATCTCTAGTATTTAAAAAGTTGTATTTTAGCAACAAAGCAAAGGCAAAGAAGCAATTTATTGTTGAAATAAAATTTTAGAGGCATATAAAATCTTAGAATAGAATACAGAATAACAGAGTTGGAAGGGACATTGTAGGTCATCTAGTCCAAACCTAGGCTCAAGCAGGAAACCCCCTATACCATTTTTGACAGATGGCTGTCAAAAATGCTCCCACAACTTCTGAAGGCAAGCTTTTCCATTGGTTGACTGTCCTCACTGTCAGAAAATTTCTCATTTTTAGGTTGAATCTCTCCTTGACCAGTTTACATCCGTTGTTCCTTCTGGATGTAAACATGTGGCCTTCAGGTGCTTTGGAACATAGGTTGACCCCCCTCCTCTCTGTGACAGCGCCTCAAATATTGGAACACTGCTATCATGTCACCCCTGGTCCTTCTCTTCACTAGACTAGCCATACCCAGTTCCTGAAACTGGAGTAGACTTACATTTCTTATTATATAGACTAGCAGTAAAAGTGAAATGCAATACAGGAAGTCCTTGATTTACAATCTTTGCACTTACAGTACAACCAATACAGCATTCCTGCATTCATGTAACAAAATTTGGGTGTTTGCCAATCAGCATGTAGTATCCTAGGGTCACATGATCACTATTTATGACCTTCCCAGCCAACTTCTGGCAAGCAAAGTCAAGGGGGAAAGTCGTTTACTTAATGACCATGATTCTTTTAACAGCTGCAGTGGTTCACGTTAGGAAAAAAAGGCATAAAATTGGGTGACTCACTTAACAACCACCCTAGTCAACAACCAAAATTCAAATTTCAATTGTGGCCATAAGTCAAGGACTATCTGTACTAAACCTTCCTTTTCACTTGCAAAAGTAATGAGCCTTCATAAATCTCCATCAGTAAGTGTAATGATGGCTGTGGATCTGCCACAATTTTTAAAAAAATGACATTAACTAGGACCAGTTGCCATTCTTTGCAGATCACATAAGTGCAGCACTCTGGCATCCGGCATCTTCTTGTGCTCATCACTAGATGTAATACCCACTTCTCCCTACTGAAATATAGGTAGTCCTCAACTCACAACAGTTCATTTAGTGACTGTTCAAAGTTACAACTGCACTGAAAAAACTGAGTTTTGACAGTTTTTCAGAGTTACAACCTTCCCAGCATCCCCATGATCACGTGATCAAAATTCAGATGCTTGGCAACTGATTCATATTTATGACAGTTGCAGAATCCCAGGGTCATATGATCATCTTTTGAGACCTTTTGACAAGTAAAATCAATAGGCGAGCCAGATTCACTTAACAACAGTGGATAAAAATTGATTTTTTAAAAAAAAAAATTAAAAATGGATTTTTTAAAATTTAAACCAGATTTTTTAAATTTAAATCAATTTTTAAATCAAATTTATTTTAATAAAATGCTTTTGGAGTAAATATCTATTTAAATATAGTTTTCTATTTAAGATACATTAATAATTTAGTTTATTCAGCACGAAATGGAGCTTAGTTATGTAGCATGAGACTGTATATTCTGCAATATTGGGACTCTCAGTGAGTCAACAGCAGATCAGAGGAGGAGCTGCTGCGGGACAGAGATGACAGTTGCTCTTTAAAAATTATGATTTAAATTGAGTTGATTTAAATCAAACCTTTTTACTAGTGACTTAAATCATTTAAACTTGATTTAAATTAAATCTACCCTGCTTAACAACCAGGTTAATAACTGCAATGATTCACTTAACAATTGTGGCATGAAAAGTAGTAAACTCACTTAACGAATTTCTCACCTAACAATATAAATTCTAGGCTCAATTGTCATCGTAAGTCAAGAACTACCTGCATTAATAGTGACAGTTTCCTCTTGTATGCATGAAGTACTTATAAGACCATAAATGACACAATACAGCATTTGTTTCTCTAAAATACTTGCAATCTCACAAGCTTGTACAAAGAATTGCCTTTGCCACCATGAAGCCCATCATTCATGAATAATTGCCAATAAAAACACAAGTTTATAGATTTTCTCTAATTTCCTTTCCGTCATATAAATATACTATAAGCACCTGTCCCAAAGTAACTTTGCTGAAATACAAACATGAGCATGCACACATTCAATAAGAGCTAAATGCCTTGCACATTAACTCAGATGTTAATGAAAGCCTTTTAACTCAGATCTGAGAATATGCTATATCATGTCAACATATACTTACTGGGTACAGGTCAGCTCACATACAGTCTCTTTCCAGTCAGAATAATCAGAAATTTCCCCTGCCAAAACGATCACTTTATGCTTGTCAAAATTTATCTTGAAATCCTTAGACAGAATAGCATGGAAATAAACCATAATATTCTCCACAGGTGACTGACTGCAAGACAGAATAAGAAGACTGGCGATGACTTCCATATTAATACTACTTAATATATATAAAACTTCCATAAAACATTGATTAAATTATACATATTTACTACCGCAAATGGAACACCTCTTCAAAGGGTGCACAAATTTTCAAAACTACTGCTGAAACTATAGTAAAATAAACACACTATTAATTAAAGAAGCAGTAACTTGATAGTGATAGCCATTGTGAGCTCTCCAACACTGAAGTTAATAAAATTATCTTTAGCATGCACTTAGCTTGTAATAAAATTGGTACCATCTTTACACTGTGGGCACAATTATTAGGCAAGTTGTAGTTTGGAGGATTAATTTTCTTATTGAACAATTAGAGTGCTCTCGGTCAATCCAAAAAGTTAATAAATCTCAAACCTGAATATTTAAGAAAGAAAGAAAATGAGGTTTTGTCTTTCTTAGGAGACTATGTGTGCATAATTATTGGGCGACTATTAGTGTGCAGAATTATTATGCAATAAATGAAAAATGAAAATTTGCTCATCTCACTTGTTTATTTGCATCTGTTAAAGTGAGAATAATGAACAGCTCAAATGTACAAATAGATTTCTGACATTTCAACAAAAAAAAAATCAGTGACCGTTGTATCTTCTCCCGAAGTAGCTTTAGTCCTACTTAGAATTTGAATGGGAGACTACAAGGCAATCCCAGGACTATACGTTATACTAGAAAATTGAAAATTGACACAAAAAATGGAAGCAGTGAGTCATTTTTATATTTTTGCTAAATATATGGATTGTCCTGATGATCACTAGAAGCTGGCTTGATTCAAAGGACATTTTAGTCTCATATACATCACTGAATGGGAACTACTGGCATGCCAATCAGGGCTGCATGTGGACCTTTGGCACTCAGTTATTGTGGGGAGAGGAATCTATTATTTCCACAGCTTTTTAATCAAAAAAGGGAAATGCTGAAGGCTGCTGTATCTGCCAGCAGGAAGTGCACTTGTGCAAGTCCATCACCAGGAGACAAAATATTCTGTCTGAAGCCAAAGGCAATCGATGGCACTTTAAAATTTCAGTTATCCGCATAAAGCATTTTTCTTCAAGAATCAGATGGTACTATTCCCAACTGTTTGATTTGGCTTCTGATTTCAAACAAATCAAAGCATTCAAAAGCAGAATGTTTATGAAAATGGGACTTCATTTGCGAGCTATCTGAAACAGAGTTCCCAAATGAAAGCACAATCAAATGATCCCTTGTACCTACTGGAATTCTTTCATGTCTTCCAGATTGTTGAACTGCCACCACACCAGACCAGCATGGTTGGAAGTCCAACTCCTCTGGAAGACACCAGGTTAATAAAGACTGATATTTCCACTTGGGAGAATTGCCACAGAATAGTCTCACCTACACTGTCAAGAGTTTAGTGTTTAGTGTGTTTAGTAAGAGCTCAAATCAGAAAGGAAGATAAACACAGATGTTTAGCAGCATTCATGATATCCTTATAATGGGAGGGGAGAAAGAATAATCAAAAGCACTATAAGTTTACACACACACCATAAATAAATCAAATACATGTTAAGCATACTGGAATTACTTTCAAATAGAAGGATTCTTTTGATCAAGCCTGTTAGAAGCTGTGTGGTTTCCACTGTTGCATATTATAAAAGACTATGAAGGAAGGAAGGATTGTAATGTTACACTTCTACGGAATCTGAAACTTCCAATTCATTTGGATAAGGATAAAAAAGAAAATGGGCTTTTGTGGAATTGTGTTACAACTATTATTAGACCATTATATTAAATGTCAACTTATGTATGTATGCACGGACAGTATGTCAACGGCAAATAATCACACCATACTTTTGTTTGACAGCAGGGACTTCATGGTTCTTTTCTTCTGCACTGGCCTTGTTTCCTGTCTGTGGCCTTTGATTTCCAGCATCAGCAGAATCCCTCCTTTCCTGCCCAGACTCTTCCACTGGAGTGCATATTTTTTGTCCCTTTTCAGAGACATTCTCCTGCTTGGCCACATTTAGCTTTGTTTTCTGTAATAAAGGCATATCAGATATACAAAAGCAAGCATTAGAAAGTGTCCATGCAAATAAATCCGTGAGTAGTCTAGAAGGGTTTTTGCTAATTTGCTGTGCCACAATTACTTAGGATAACAAACAAACAAACGAAAAGGAATTGCTCATTTTTATGATGTTTACTATCTGGTTGCCAAAAAGGTGCTCTTGCTTTACACACAAGTTTCCCTATCAAGAGATCATCAAATATAACTTATGCAACCAAGAACATTAACATTGGCACATGCAGTATACCACTTCGTGTTTGTCCATGAGTTTGTTCTATTTAAGCGAGAAGAAGAAAATGAAGTTAATAATTTGCAACATGTGAAATCCTAGTAGATATTTTTCATTATTCTCTTTCTGTAGACTGCTATAATATTTAGCTATATGAGCCTGGAAGGTTTAATTCTCAGTCACTGATAGCTCCTATTTCTCACCACAGAGCACTGAAGTTTGGGCTTTCTCAGGGTGGTTATCAATTATGTTAACAATAAACAACTGCCTATCTTCAAGGTTCAGAAGTTTCGGGTAAAAATGTCCATTAAACCGTGTGAAGGTAAGCTAAATTGCAGGAATATGCTAAGAATAACAGGGAATTGCACCATTCATATAACAGAAAGTGGCTTTTTCCTTCTTTGCAGTATTCTCCTCTAACCAGCCATGTCTTCTTGTTTTGGACAGCCTTTAGATAAGCCAGGTAGAAATCTAAACAGTAGTCAAGTCTTACCAAGTTCACAATTCTGTCCCTACAACTTTTTTAATGATGGAAAAACAAACAAGAAATATTCAAAAGAATTATTCCTAGGAGATTAATGAGGTTCATGATATTTTATACAAGATTGTAGGCCAGCTCTCTAGCACAAGCTGCTGATAAAATTGCTGGAGTACCCTACAACATGCTATTTGGCTGGTTAAGACTGTGGGTGTAGATAAAATGCTGTATCCATTTAAAATCAAAAGCAGTTGGTTTCAATAGACTTGAAAATGATGGGAGATTTTGAGAAATGTAAATTGTATTTAGAAAAAATAAAAAAGAAGATTGGAATAGAGTATAAAAATCAATATTTAACTATGTTGTAAGTTGTTTAAGATGTGACCCAGTCAATAGTCTGTTCATAAAATATGTTCAAGAAAAAAACTTTTTTTAAAAAATTGGTGGTCTAGTAAACTTTTTATCCTCAGATACTCTGTGGGGGTGACATGGATAATCCCACCTGTGGACATCAAGCTGTCACACCTCACATGTTGGCCTGTAAAACTAATTATCTCTAATGCTTCGAATCCCAGAGATGCATCAAATATTTAATTACAAGACAAGATACATTTATTACTTCACCCAAAAATAACCTTCTGTGATTTATGTATTATTTACTTTATGCTCGGGCTTTCCTCCTAAAAAGACCATTCAAGGTGGTCAACTATCAGTCTTGCAAGGTAGTCCAGACAGGAAGCACTTCCAGTTGAATGAATTCCACTTTACTGCAAGATTACTCTAACAAGCCTGAAAGTAAATTTCTCCCCCATTACTTTTACAACCTAAGAAACTAGGGAGGGTCCCTTCCGAGACATTTGCCACCCCCATACTCCTTCTGCGGGCTCATCTGCCTCTTATCCAACCATTCCCCTAGCCATGGCTCTTCCCCGGTCATTCCCACATATTATTACACTAACAAAAAAAAAGGATGGAGATATATACTACCACAAATAAACTGAGGAATTTACTTTTGAATTAGAACTTTGTTGTTTGGTCTCTTCTGT
>WNWU01000020.1:15263900-15347887 GCA_012654045.1 Ptyas mucosa
CTCTTCGTCCCAGAGTTCTGATGTTCGGTGCTCGATCCTGATCTTTTCTCCTCAGTAGATGTCACATTAACATTGAGATCTGAAGATCTGCTATCCCTATCTCCCTTAGAAACTGGTTGTGTAACACTTCCATCTGATATATTGGAAGTATTCTCTGAAAATTGACCAGGCCCAACAGAACTGGTGGAACATTGTTTCTTGCTAGGATCTATCTGTTCACCAACTCTATCAGCCTTTCTGGAATTGTCTTCCTTCATCTTCTCTCCCGTGACAGCAGTAACAGCAGGTTGACTTTCTACATCATTTTTCTTATTTTGCTCTGACTGATTCTGGGTTTCTGCTCTGCTCACAAATTCTTGGCCCTGATCTGCACTGAAGGAATTACTAATCTGGCCACTACTGTCATTAGTGGATGGCATTAAATCAGTCGACTTAGCCTCTTCTACTGGGATTCTCGCATCAGCCACATCTGGGGTAAGTGAACAATCAAGACTGGATGGAGCTGAACTTAAGCTTGAGAAGGAACTATGCAATTCACCATCCAGAAAAGTCTTCTTCTTGTTCCTTTTCCTGTTCTTCTGCAAGGTGGAAAGAAAAACAGGGTACTTAAAACGGAAAATCTTATTAGTGCATTATAAATTAAGTAATAATTTTAATTAACAATTTTATGATGTTTGTATGTCTATATTCTTCTTGGTTGTACACTGCCTTGAGTCCTACAGGAGAAAGGCAGTATAGAAATATAATTAATAAATAAATAATAAATAAATAATTCAAATAACTAAAGTTATCCTTTCCTCATTAAATATAATAGAAACTTCCAAATTTTCAGCATTTCATCATACTATTAGCTGAATTTTTATGCTGGAAATCAAAATATAGAGAGACTGGAGTATCAAATCTTGTCATCCCTTCAAATGACTTTGCCAGTTTGCCTATACAGTAGTTTGTCACAAACAACATTTAACCGCATTCTATTCCAAGCAAGCCATGCAAAGAAAGAGTAGCAAAGACTAAGAACTGGGAGGAAAAATGAAAAAATGTAATAAGGAGCACAGAAAAAGAAAAGATTGATCAAAAGACTCCATAAAAGATACCAGTTATAGGTAGCCCTCAACTTTTGAGCCCAAAAGGTGGCTGTGCACCGCCCTGAGTCTCTCATTAAAATGCTCAAGATAAATCCAATAGCAATCCCTTCTTCATTGTATTGTAAAGAATTATAAAAACTATAACCAGATTTCTTTTGACTTTACTATGAAAGCACAAGACAATAAATCTTTTCTTGGATTGTTGTTTTCTCATTATTATTCTTTTCATTCATATTTTAAACCAGTCTGGATTTCCTGCCATGAAAACAGCAGGTCTTCCATGGAAAGATATTACATAATACCTTCTTAATTTGAATACTGGACATATTTTCTTTTAAAATTCTTCAGGTTTTCCTCCATATGTAGAAAAATCTAAGGAATTGTATCCTTTGTGGTGGTGGACCATTTTTTATTTTAAGCAGATAAATATATATATATATCAACAATACCAACTATTGTAAAAAAAAAACCTAAAGAATACATTCAATGCTGCTTAAAGAAAATCTTGCAATATAAACTATGAAATTTGATTTCTACATCTTGCAATTTATTTTGTTTTGGGTAAAGAAATTCTTTTAGATGTTCCCCATTTCTTAGACTTGCTGCTTGGATTCTCTTTCCAGCAACCAAATGTACCAAATAGTGAATCCATTTTCATTTTCACTGTAAGAAAAGGTGACTTGCTTAAATATAAAGGCAGGGGAGAACCAACACATCCAAAATCATAGATTTGCACTGGAAAACAATTTCACATTGACTAAGAAAACTGATGCATTAAGCCTCCACAAAGGTTAGTGCATGTTGCCCATTAAAAGCCACACAGAAACTGTTCAGCAACTTTTACAAAAAATGGAAAAAGCAGAGCCCTGGAATGCTTTGTAGTTGATAATGAATTGGAGTGTTTCATGGAATCCATCTGGCATGCAACTCTCAGTACTGAAGAACAGTATACAGGTAATCCTTGCCTTACCACCACACTTGCTAAGTAAATTTTGCCCCATTTTTATGGCCTTTCTTGCCACCGTTGTTAAATGAAGTTGTGAATGCTCCAACACTGGAAGTTTTTAAGAAGAGATTGGATAACCATTTATCTGAAATGATATTAGGGTTTCCTGCCTGAGCAGGGGATTGGACTAGAAGACCTCCAAGGTCCCTTCCAACTCTGTTATTCTACTGACTTCTATTGAATCACTACAGTTCAATTAGTAACATGGTTGTTAAATGAATCTGGCTTCCCCATTGACTTTGCTCATCAGAAAATCTCAAAATTCTGGGGTCACATGACCCCAGAATACTACAACTGTCATAAATGTGAGTCAATTCCCAAGCATCTGAATTTTGACCCTGTGGCCTTGGGGATTCTGTAATGGTCATTTCACTGACATTGTAAATTTGAACAGTCACTAAATGAAGCATTGTAAGTTGAGGACTACCTGTATATTTAAAGAATATATTGTGAAAGGTAAAAAATGCCATATATCTTTCTCTTTAAGGAGAAAAAGGAACAACCATTTTCTCCATGGCTTGTATCACTGTTAGAGAAACTTAACCATTAATGCATTAATTAATGTTTCACACATCATAAAATATACCTATATTTTAGTATGATACATCACATGAAACCACTCCTTATTGGATATAGAAAAGCCAAGGGGAAAAAGTACTAAAAGAAGCGGTGTATATTTTTTAAATATACTGCAAAATCTGGGATTTGGGATTTTTTTAAGTAGAACCGGCAGATAATAATACAAAAGTTCAAGCTGAATTGCTCATGCAGATGGATTTTATAGCAACACACCAAAAATATGTTATTTAAACAGACGCTTAATATCTTGCCCAATTAACAGCATATCATGGGGACTCCCAACTTTCACTTTGATGTGCTCAGTAAGAAAAGTACAGGTAGACCTCCACTTATAACTGGTAATAGAGTCTGCCCATTACGGCCATCAGTCACTGCAGTCATTCAGCAAGGCGCTCACGATTGTGACAGATCAGTGACTCTCTCAAGTGACAGATCAGTGACTGTCCCTCAACCTTCTGTCTCTCAAAGGTGCAGTCGCTAACTGAGTTCACAGGTCATGAATTGAGCAGAAAAAAAGAGCTGCCTACTGAAACAGTTGCCTGTGCACAGAATGTACTTCCTGCATTGGACCAGAGAAACAAAGCTGGGATCCCAAAGATCTGAGCTTCATTTCTGTGGCCCATCACAGACGTTTCCCTCCCTTCCATTTGCGAAAGAGAACTGGCATGCTGGGCCAGAGAAACAAAATTTAGGTTCTGAAGCACCGGTTCCCCTTCCATCCATGTGCTAGAAAGTCTAGCACACCGTGGGGAAGGAAATTGGCATGCTGGACCAGAGAAAGTAAGTTTGAATCCTGAACTTTCCATTTCTCTGGAAAGCCACCAAACATGAACTTTCTAAAGCAAGGCAATCAAAAAACTCCATGCCCAGTGTAGAGAAGTCCCAATACATCATGTGACACTGCCGTGATGTGAGTTTGACACCCCTGTTCTAAAGGGTTGGAAGAAGTCTTTTTTACCCTTCAGAAAAATTTTATCTTTCTGAAGAGTAGAAAGGTTTTTTCAGCCAGCATCTTTAAGAGCAGCGGAGCTGCTTGGGACATAGTCCCATGGAAGGGTGAAATCCATTTGACTATCATTCTCAAAGATGTTGCTTGGAAAAGTCCAAGACTCTGCAAAAGCTAAGGAGGATTTTAGTACAGGGGCCCTTGAAGCCCACCTCCAAGCAGTCCGTCCATGCTACAAGCAGCCCAAGATAAAATCCCTCTTTTTTTGTCATGGACTTTTCCGGCCAACATCTTTGAGAGGGCTGCTTGGAGGTGGGACTCTGCCCTGCTTGTGGGGCAAAGTCAACCTGGCAGGCAGCCCATCTGCTCTTAAAGAGGTTGGCTGAAAAGGTCATTCCCCAAATGGGTCCTGATGGATCTTTTTCAGGTAGACTCCAGGAATCAAAGGGAGTCCTGCAGCAGCAGCTTGCAACTTTTCCTCTTGGCTTCCCTATTGATTTTCTAAAGAAGTCAGCACAGAAGACTGCAAATGATGATTACATGATCACGGAGGGCCTGGCCACCCATCATAAATGCAAATGGGTTGCCAAGAGCAGAATTGGCAATCATGTGGCCTAGGAGCACTGTAATAGCCATTAACGTCAAGCGCCAGTTGTAAGTCTCTTTGTTCAGCATCATAATTTTTGCATGGTTGCTGAACAAACAGTCACAAGTCAAGGAGTACCTCTAGATGTTGGGACTAGATCTTGGGAGAGGGAGGGATATCCTTCAGACTTTATGGTGTCAAATTTGTATTTCTATCACCAAGAATGTCCTTTTCAACTTTTTGTATCAATAGATCCTAGAGGGAACCACTTTGACCTTTCAATTTTGTTTCAAAAACGCATTCATATTCAGAACAAGAAAAGTCCCAAATCTCAGAATAATTAGACTTGCATCCGAGCAATCCAACAACTCATGACATTAAGATTACACCACGTACTAGAAAAACTACCTGCTGAGAAATTGGGCATAGTTTACTGCCCTCCTTTAGACATGGGTTCTCCCTTTGTTTTTTTCTGGAAGGAGGATTATCATTTTCATCCAACATATTCCAGTCATCAACATTCATAGTTTTTATTGCCTGTTGAAAAACAGCCTTGCTTTCAGATAACTTATTATTTGGGAGTAAAATACAAATGTTAGCCTTTAATGTAGTATGTATCAACAGGTAAACAAGTAAATTCAGCAAAAGCGAAGGAGCAAGAGAAGAATAGGAAGAGGGAGTATGATAATTGAAAATTCTCTTATTGCAAAAAGCGACAACTTGTATCCAAATACACTAACTCTACTTACTCGCTTTTGGGAGGCCGAGGTGACCTTCCCAAGGCTTCCTGATGGGGATTCTTCAGACGCCACATGTGTTTGCTCACTAGATGGCTGTTCATCCATAAATGATCCCGACGAAAGGGAGCTCGGTTCTCCCTCAGGTTCCATCTCTACCATTGAAGTCTTTTCTGCATCTCTCTTGTCTGCAACTAAAATATGATGCTTTTTGAAAGTCAATTAAACAGCAATCTGAGCTCAACTGAGAGGCTGCAATGTGAATCTCAGGGACAAAGGAAGAAAAACAATTTGCTTAAGCTGCTGGAACTATCAGTTTTATATGGGGCCTTTTTATTGCAAGCTGTATTTACATTCCGAGGCCTGCACTACAGGGAACATCCACCATTCAGTCCTTAAATTGAAGTGCATGCAGCTACTCTCTCATTTAAAAGCAACAATGCACATAACCTAATTGGATGTATATCTGAAATGCTCTCCATTTCTCTGGTAGCAACACTCATTCAATTGGATGGGAACATATTAATTGGGACACAGATAACTAAGTATGTCCATGAGTCTACAAATGCCACCGGACTGTTTCTATAGGACTGGTAAATATTTTAAGGGAGATTTTTAGATTAGTTTCATTAGAGACCTTAAAAGATTTGCTGAATTAAATTTCAAGCTGAAACTAATTCAATAAACTAAATTATTATTCTGTTGTGTACCCTACTCCAGGTGACAGGAAATCAGTTCTGTAAGTAACAACCATTTATTCTGAAATGAGATTTTTTTAAAAAAAAAGAAATAGAAAAAGGCTAGAGGAGAGAGAAAGGCAACATATATAATTTTATTATATTAATTTTTTTTTAATCTGCAGTGTCAAATTAGTGGTACATTTACAATAACCAATCTTGGTAGGATACTCTACCACAGTGGTTCTTAACCTGTAGTCCCCTGACAGCTGGGCCACGATGTCATCACAAGGAGTCCAAGAAGACCCATAGAAATGTTATGATTTAAATCTTAAATTAAGTCTTGGAGGTCCTGGTCATAATGCATGGCAACAAAAGGTATTTCAATGAGGTCCATGGTGAAGAAAAGGTTGAGAACCACAGCTCTACCATATTCAGGACTTGACAGAGAGCAACTAATTTGTAACTAATTTGTAATTTTTTCTACACACCATATTTTGACTGTTTTAAAAAAAAATTTACTGTTCCAGTTCTTCCTGAAAAACAGTTGCACCTGATCGATTTGATTCGTGGCTGGGACTGCGACAAACTTACTTTGCACACTGCAAGGCGGAATCAAGTGTTCTCCACAATTACTACAGAACTTGTGGGATGCATTTTGAGTGTTGTGACATTTAGGGCATTTAAAGCCCTTCTTGTGTGATCGGCGACCCAGGGTGAGTTTTTTTGACAGCCTGTCCGGAAGCAGAAAAATATAAACAAAAACGGGAGAATTACTCATACTAACATAGCTGTGCAGCCGAGAAAGTAGCGAAAGAAGGAAACGCTTTCGGTACTGTATGATAGGCCCAACCCTGCAAGCCGCCGAGGCAACGTCCAATCAACGCCCGCTATGCAAATGAGGGTCGATTACTTTCGTTTTCCTCTCCAGCCACCGGCGCCCAGTCTCGCCAATGAGAAAAAGGAAGGCCAGGTTACCCTTTTAACACCCGGGATTCTCTGTTTAAAGGATCCCAAGCCATCGTTCCACCCCACCCCACCGGATCGCAGCCACGAAACGCTTGTTTTTCGGAATAAGATATTTTGTTGCGTTGAAATATAACTTTCGGTTTTGAATAGCAAACGCCTACTACTGCATTACACTCCATGTGACTCCTTAGGGCGTCACTTATAACAGTGCCAGAATCCCAGAAAAGGGAGGGAGGCATAACATAAGTAGCGTTTCACCAAAAACGAAACTACAGACGGATCGAGAGCCCTTTGCCATCTTCACAAACCGTTCTTCACTTCGGGATCACCGGTGGCGCACCCAGAAGAGGCTGCAAATGCAAGAAACTAAAAAAACCAGACCAAACCCCAACCTGGGAAGTTGTTATATCCTATAAGGAAAACGATCTTGCAAGGAGGGCGGTCCCCTTCTTTCCCTTTGGGCAACAACCCCTCGTTTTCCGGTGCAAGGCTGAGCCGTCTCTCCATTTTCCCACAACGACCAGGGGACCTATCGCGACGCTACGAGTTACAAAAAGTCAGATTGTTTTTCCCCACCCACCCAACCCCAGCGCCATTAAGCCCGAATAAGCGCTTCACAACCCAACCGGAAGAGAAGAGCGTCGCAACTCCATCCTTTTTTAAGCCGAGCTCCTCGGCTGTGTGAAGGAGCTAACGGGGCTTCCACCATAAAACAAGCAGAATTATCTGCAGGGACGCATCTCCGGAGCGCGTTACTCACCTCAGCCGAGATCCAAAACGAATGCAGCGGCCCGAGAGCAGCGCCGCGCAGTGAAAGAAACGCTTTCCCTCAAAACTCTTTTCCTCCGACCCGCAAACGCGGCCGCCTTAAAGAAAGAGTCCCCGGCAAAGTTTCGTTTTCCGCCGCTGCCTCCCCGTTTTATTGGGGGCTGCACGAAGTATCGCTTTCCAAACGTCACGCTGGCGCCCCGCCTCTCTATTTACTTTGCAGGCTGCTGTAAGGGACCGAAGCCTGATTTGCAGGCGGGGAATACTAGAAAGCGCTTGCGAGGAGGAGGAGATTTGAGCGCTGTCCGCGCTACCAGCGGGAAAACTCAACCCAGCCGGACTCGATTCAGCCGGCTGAATTTGCTCTCCCCACCCCCACGGGCAGGCAGCTGAAAAATGTTTCCACCGCTTTTTCTTTCTTTTTTTTTTGTGGTGAGGTGCCCCGGTGGTGAATGTGAGGAAGCGCACAGCCTGGAAAGAAGATTTAGTCAACTGTTAAGGTTGACCTCTCTATCGAGCCAACTGATAAAAGGGAGATAACTGAAACGCCTCCATTGCCAAAGAATCGATCGGGGAAGCAGATTACACTACAGTTGTTGCTGCATTTCGTGAAGAGATAGCCTGACTAGGCGGCTTAGTGGCTGAGACACTGAGCTTGTCGATCAGAAAGGTCGGCAGTTCGGCGGTTCGAATCCCTAGTACAGGTCTCCTGCATGAGCAGGGGGTTGGACTAGATGACCTCGAAGGTCCCTTCCAATTCTTACTGTTACAAATCTTAGGCTGGGGATAGGCAACGTGCCGCTCTTTGGGCCCTCTCTTGCGGCTCCCTGTCAGATGATCCCACCATTTTTTTTTATTTTTTATTTTTTTTTATTTGATTTATATGCCGTCCTTCTCCGGAGACTCAGGGCGGCTTACAATGCGCTAAGCAATAGCCTTCATACTTTTGTATATTTATACAAAGTCAGCTTATTGCCCCCATAAACTGGGTCCTCAATTTACCTACCTTAGAAAGGATGGAAGGCTGAGTCAACCTTGAGCCTTGGTGAGATTCGAACCTGCAATAATTGCAGGCAGCTGATGTTAATAACAGGGTGCTTTAGACCACTGTACTATCCAAGGCTCTTGGGTGGCCCCTCCCCTCCTTCCTCACCTGCCCTGAGAAGGGCGACTGCGGTAGATGGAGACTCGCTCCGTATTCCAGAACGGATGTGAAGCGTCACTCTACTTGCCTCTTTTTCAGGCCCTTGTTGGGAGACGCGTGACTTTTCTCCACCCTGTGACATTGCCTGGGCTGGCCAGCTGCAGCCGATGCTGTGTGTTTTAATGGACTCCAGAAGGAGGAGGGGACGCCGTCTCCCATTGTGCAGCAGGCTAAGTTTAAGGACAAGAGCAGCAAGCAGCCATGAAGGCTGCGAGAGGAATATGGGGAGACGCGCCCCAGCCGGTATCTCGGGGCGGAGAACGTCGCACGAATAAGAAGCACAAGACGACAAAGAAAAACCTGACAGGGATTTATAAAATCTGTAACACAACAATCCATATCTTGCTATTTATTCTTCATTTGGCATTTTAAATTAGAATACTAATTTAAGAGGCGGTGGTGAGGCCTCCCCTCAAGAAGCCTTCCCTGGACCCAGCAGCATTGGCCAACTATCGTCCTGTCTCCAACCTTCGCTTTATGCCGAAAGTTGTTGTGAGTGTGGTCGCACGACAGTTTCCACAATTCCTGGAGGAAACATCTTATCTAGATCCGTTCCAGTCAGGTTTCAGGTCTGGGCACAGCATGGAAATGGCATTGGTCGCGTTGGTAGATGATCTCTGGAGGGCTCGGGACAGGGGTTGTTCCTCTGTTCTGGTCCTGTTAGATCTCTCAGCGGCTTTTCATACCATCGACCATGGTATTATGCTGCACTGGTTGGAAGAGTTGGGGATGAGGGGCACCGTGTTACGGTGGTTCTCCTCCTTTCTCTCCAACCAGTCGCAGTTCGTGTTGGCAAGGGGACAGAGGTCGACCTCGAGGCCTCTCATTTGTGGTGTGCCGCAGGGGTCGGTCCTCTCGCCCCTCTTGTTCAACATTTATGTGAAGCCGCTGGGTGAGATCATCCGTGGCTTTGGGGTGAGATACCACCAGTACGCTGATGATACCCAGCTGTACATCTCCACCCCAGGCCACCCCAACAATGCCCTTGAAGTGATGTCCCAGTGCCTGGAGGCTGTGCAGATCTGGATGGGGAGGAACAGGCTCAAGCTCAACCCATCCAAGACTGAGTGGCTGTGGCTCCCGGCATCCTGATATGGTCAGTTGACTCCATCACTGACTATTGGGGGCGAGTCTTTGGCCCCTACGGAGAGGGCTCACAATCTGGGAGTCCTCCTGGATATGCAGCTGTCCTTGGAGGAACATCTGACGGTTGTAACCAGGGGGACCTTCTGTCAGGTTCGCCTGATTCACCAGTTGCGGCCCTTTCTTTATCGGGATTCCCTGTGCACAGTCACTCACGCCCTCATCACCTCTCACCTAGACTACTGTAACGCTCTCTACATGGGGCTCCCCTTGAAGAGCACCCAGAGGCTCCAACTGGTCCAGAACGCAGCCACGCGGGTAGTGACGGGAGCAGCATGGCGCTCCCACATAACACCACTCCTGCGCAAGCTGCACTGGCTTTCGGTGGTCTTCCGGGTGCGCTTCAAGATTTTGGTTATCACCTTTAAAGCGCTCCATGGCATAGGGCCTAGTTATCTTCAAGACCGCCTGCTGCTACCGATGACCTCCCATCGACCTGTGCGCTCCCACAGAGAGGGCCTCCTCAGGGTGCCATCAGCCAAACAATGTAGGCTGGTGACCCCCAGGGGGAGAGCCTTCTCTGTGGGGGCACCTACTCTCTGGAATCAGCTGCCCCCAGAGATAAGGAGAATCCAAGACCTAGGTGCCTTCTGCCGTGCCCTCAAAACACATTTTTTCCAGCAAGCCGGGCTGGCTTAAAATTTTTTAAAATGTTTTAATTGGTTTGTCACCTTTTAAATTATGGGGCCAAATCTATATATATATATTTAATTGTTTTTAATGTTTGTATTTTATGTTTTTAACTGGCTGTACACCGCCCTGAGTCCTCAGGGAGAAGGGCGGTATATAAGTTTTAAATTAAATTAAATTAAATACTTTCTCCCAAACTTCATAATGCTCTCTGTAAAGGATAAAATATAGTTCCTATTATTTTTAATGGCTATGACTGGAGATGATAGTTACTACATGAGGAATGAGTGACTTTGAGATGAGAGAAAGAGAGGGGAGAGAGAGAGAGATAAGGGAGAGGGAGGGAGGGAAAGAGAAAGTGATGAGGGGGAGGGAGAAAGAGAGGGAAGAGGGAGAGATACCTATTTCCCATAGAAAAGAAAACACAGAGAGCCACAAAACCTGAGTAGGCGTGGCTGAGGGGGTCATGTGAGATGAGAGGCAGAGAGAGAGAGAAAGAGAGGGGAGGGGGAGGGAGGGAGGGAGAGAAAGTGATGAGAGGGAGAAAGAAAGATGGGAGAGAGGGAGATATAGAGGGAGAAAGAGGGTGAAGGAGAGATGGGGGAGAGGGAGGGAGAGAGAGATACCTGTTTCCCATAAAAAACACCAAGAGCCACAAAACCTGAGTAGGCGTGGAGGGGGGGGTGTCATGTGACTCGAGTGAGTGGCATCGAGTTGGCCACGCCCATCCAGGTTTTGTGCCTCCCCAGTGTTTTGTTTTCTGTGAGAAACTGGTCCAAATTGAGTTTTTAAGGTTGCAGACTCCTGTCTTAGGCTGTACAGAGAATCCTTGACTTACAACCAGCTGTTTAATGACAGTTCAGAATTAGGACAGCCTTGAAAAAGGGTGCTTTAGGGTCCACAAAGTCTTTCTGGCCCTTGTGAAATGTCACACTGCAGTCACATGATCACATTTGGAGTGTTTGTTTGCCCTTAGGATTGATTGTCAAGTTGCCCTGTGATCACTATTTGCAATCTCCCCTACCAGCTTCCCAAAGGAGGCCAATGGGGAAGCCAGACAGGAAGGTTGCAAGCTGCTGCCTCCTGCCGAGAGGTTTCCCTCTTGTCTCTGGGGACTGATTTAAAAAAATTGCCTGATAAGGAGAACTGAACTTCCTGTAGGAAGTTAGCACCTACCCCTCTCCTAGGAAAATATTTATCTTTTCCTAAAAGATATTTTAGGAAATATTAAAATGACAGAATATTTCCCCTAAAAAGGAGGCAGAATCTCAGCCCCCTCCTCCACCTTTGTCAGCCTGGGGCATTCTATTCTGCATAACAAAGATCTACCTCCTGCAGGCAGAGCCATAGTAGCAATTGCCCTCATCCAAGATCCAACAAAGGTAGGATTAGCCCTTTACCCATCTAGCAACAGAACTTGCCACATGGCACCTGGGAAGATTACATCACCCAGCAAGGCTCAAGCAAGCTTGGGACTCAGGACAGCCTACAGCAGGGGTCCCCAGCCTTTTGGACCTCAGGGACCACCAAGTTCATAATTTTAAATCCTGCGGACCACTAATACGAACCCAGCGTGCTGTTTGCTGAAGCGCCTGGACTCCCAGTGACGGGATGGGGTGCTTCAGGCACTCTCTCTCCCCCACCCTTTCTCTCTCTCCCCCTCTCTATTTCTCTCTCTCTCCCACTCATTCTCTCTCTCTCTCTCTCATTCTCTTTCACTCTCTCTGATTTTCTCTCTGTCTCTTTCTCTCTCTCTCTCTCTCTTTCATTCTCCCTCTCATTCTCTCTCTTTCATTCTGTCTCTTTCTCTTTCATTCTCTGTCTCTTTCAGGGAGCGCTCCTCTGTCTCTTTAGGGAGCGCTCCTCAAGAGACAATAGTTTGCAGGGGGCTGATCTGGTGTCCGTAATGGAGAGCAAAATCCAGCTTCTTCTCTCTGCTGTAGTGCGGCATCAGGATTGCTGAAGCAGCGCGGGAAACTTTGGCCGGGCTCCTCGAGAGATGAGAGCTTGCAGGGGGCCAATCTGGCATCCGCAATGGAGAGCAAAATCCGGCTGCTCCCCGGACCAGACGCTGTTTACCGCTCCAAGTCCCAAGCAGCAGGAGACAAGGGCTGCTTTGCGCCACTGGCTGTTGCAAATATACCAAGGCGGAATGTTATTGCCACGCAAATGAAAGTAGTGCTTCGCTCCCGCAGCTTCCAGCCATCGCAAACCGCCACTTTGGCCCACTCCCCCCCCCAATTGCAACAGCATCATTATTTCATTCCGGACGGCGAGGGCTGCGCTCCTTTTTGCGCATTGCACGTGCCACTCCAGGGCAGAGATTTCCAGCCCCACCACGGCCGGTCCCATATTCCAGAGCTGTAGTAGTCTCACTCACAGGACTGGCCTGTTGGTCATCCTAGAGCAGCTCTTCCACCCTGCCAGGCAGGCCGGTGCACCCTGGTGGAGGAGCTGCTTTGGGATGACCAACCGGCCAGTTCTGTGACTACTACAGTCCCACCCAGAGGCCTTGCAGAAGGAGAGATGTAGGCCCAAAAGGCGGCTGAACCTCCCCCCGCCCCCACCAGGCAGCTGTTCGGCTGAGTGCAGAGAGCTCTTGGTCTTACCTTCCAGTTCTAATTCGTGTGGCTCTCACCGCTCTACTCAAGGTGAGGTTTGCGCTCGGCCTTAAGAGTGGGGGCTGGCTTGTGGGTGGGCTGATGTGGGTGGTGCAGCCGTGTGTTCCCACACGCACGCTGGATTAATCGCTCTCGGGGGCTATATCCTGCCCAGGGGCCATAGCTTGAGGATGAGTGCAATATAAAAATGCAAAAATACGAAAATTTCTCCGCAGACCACCAAAATTTTCTTGTGGACCACCAGTGGTCCACAGACCACCAGATGGTGACCACTGGCCTACAGAGTTGCCCCTGTATGGCCCCATGGGAATCTGACAACCAATCAGAATACAAGCTCAAATTCAAAGCCCAACAGATAGCATAAAACCAAGGCACTCTCAGCATCTCTGCCCTTTTTCTGCTCAGGAACTCAAGCCATGTGATCCTGTTATCAATAAACCTTCTTTCAATAAACCTTCTTTCCAGTGGTTGTCATCCAGTGTCTTTTTCCCCACTTGGAACTTAACTCAGAAGGATATTTGTTCCAACACCAGGCTGCAGAAATAGGGCTCAGACCCTGGAGGTCAAAGCTCTGTTTCTGCAGTTCAGTGGAGACCTTCCCTTCTCACATGGATCTGGGTTCTGGCAGGCAGTTCTTTCATTCTGCCCCCTTAATGACATGGGAGATTGCTTAACAGCCACAATTTGGGATTGCCATCATTGAACAAAGCAATCATGTGGGCATCTCACTTATTGACTGCTTTGTTCAATGACCAAGATTCCAGTCCCAATTGTGGTCATAAGTCAAGGACTACTTGCATGTACTCGCTCACTAAATGTACTTCTGGGCAGAAGAACAAATAATGAAAATGTAATTAACTAATTGGAAGACCAATTAAAAGTGGATTTTAAGACAATAAGAATATCTTTCGTTTGATTATTGTTTCTTTGCAGTCTTGGGAGCATGAACACATACAACACCTTTACCTTCCCTAGATCTTTGTACCAGGGGTGAAATGCTCCCGGTTCAGACCGGATCGCCCAATCTGGTAGCGATGGAGGCGGGTGGTTTGGAGAACCGGTAGCAAAAATCCCTGACCCCTGGCTGGAGAATTCTGGGAGTCGAAGTCCACAAGTCTTAAAGCTGCCAAGTTTGGGAACCCCTGACGTAGACTATAGTAACTGAACCTTGAACGTGTGACTTTACTCCCTTTCTCATACCAAGGATAGTTGTAGGCAGAGTCAGTTTCTACAGCCCACTAGAAGAGTTCAGACGAATTTTCTTCTGAAAAGCAGAATTTTGTTTTATCCAAGATTCAGCATAGATCATACTACATTGTAATATATTTTATTTTGGTTTTGTGTGTTGTGTGAACTCAGCAATAATGGTTTTCTCCAAATTTTTGACTGGATAATATCGTAACTGGCTAATCTTCCAGTATTACCTACCTAATTTCTTTGGTTCTTGGTCTCTACTGACCCTTAAATATCTTCCTTTTCATTCTTCCAGATAGCAAATGCTACCAAAACTTCAAAGAATTGGAAACAGGTAGTATTAGAAGTGATTATATTTCAGCCCAAAATAATAGCACTAGCAATAGCACTTAGACTTATATACCGCTTCACAGTGCTTTTACAGTCCTTTCTAAGCGATTTACAGAGTCAGCATATTGCCCCCAACAATCTAGGTCCTAATTTTACCGACTTCGAAAGGATGGAAGGTTGGGTCAACCTTGAGACTAGAACTGCCAAACTGCTGGCAATTGGCAGTCAGCAGAATTAGCCTGCAATACTGCATTCTAACCACTGTGGCACCAGAACACATTTTTTTTATTTTTCTTAATGGGATCATTCCACCCCTGCTCAGCCAGCACTGCCGTTTCTTCTGCTTTTTCTTTGAAGAAGATGCTCAGTTTGGATCCATGGAATTCATTTGTACAATTTGAATGCAAATGCTTCATCTAAGGGAGCAAAAGCAATACGGCTGATTTGTTGCTCTGCTGGAAAATGGATAGCTGGATGCATGTCAAGAATTTCATTCTTAGTTTTCAGGTGGTTTAACCTCTCTTTCATCTAATGGGTATCATCTAATAGGTTCCTCTATTACTGTATTTTCATGCAAGTTTTATGAATGTCTACAAAGAAGCTTTGATGGAAGCCCTTGGTGTTAGATAAAGCTTTGGAGTGGAAGACCCAGTGGCTCTTCAGTTTGATTTGCACTGTCCTGCTTAGGACTGAAGTTAATATGGAAAAGGATTTTCATCCCATGAATTTATTTTTCATCTGTATTAATTTCCATTGGCTGAGCGGTCTGCAGCTCAGTCACATTGTTGGCCTTTGCCTTTATAATGTTTCCTGCCTAAGCAGGGGGTTGGACTAGAAGATCTCCAAGGTCCCTTCCAACTCTGGTATTCTGTTCTGTTCTGTTCTATTCTCTATCCATTCAGTTTACCAATGTATGACCACAACTTATTCTGTGGAAGAGTCACAAAGGAATTAATAAAACTTCCATCTACTGCACTTTCCTTCTGTTCAGTTCATGAATATGACTAAATTAAGATACTTAATACATGAGAATCTTGCCTAATCTTGTCCTTCACAGAACTGATAATTTTCTGTTTTGCTTTAATTAAGCAGGTTTCTCAGGCCACTTATGCTGTTTATTTTTAATATCTGCAATGCTTCAAAAGTTGCCCTTGAAAGCTGACTGTTGAGCAAAACATTTTCAGAGGGGATGAAAACAGAGGATGGCATTCTTCGTAATCGCCACAGGTGTCCTATCGTTCCTAGGTTCATCAAAAGGATGGTGAGATTTTTAAAGAAAGCAAACAATTTTCCTCTCTTAAACACAAGAGCTATATTTTTCTGCCTTCCCTAAACCAGTGTAGCATGTTTGGAAAAATATTGCCTGTGGGATCCATCTCTTTGTGCTGATCTTGTGATTTGCCTCTTTTAAGAATTTTATTTAGTTATTTTTTTTAATTAATTTTATTCAGAGCAGATGAATTTCAGGTTGCCATTATACCTTAGGAAATGTAATAGGACATGATAAAATTAATATATTCTCTCTCTTTCCCTCCCCACCCTCCCCTCCTCTCTCTCTTCACTTCTTCATTCCAGGCTTCCCACCTCCACCCTATCCTTATCCTATCTTACCTAAATTTATACCCTTGGTCTGATTTTCAGACTGTTGCAACTTTGTGCAAATAAAGATTTTTTAGTTCATTAACTTAATAGCTCATCCTCCACTATAGCTTAAGCCTTAAAAATAGGCATTTCAGGGTTAGAAATCAAAGAATGTGATATGTGATACCACTTTGTGATACTAATTTTGCAACCCACAGCCCCACCTTGTAAAACACACAAGCACCTAACCCAGGACTGTCAAACTCGCAGCTCATGGGCCAGATGCATCATGCACTGGCCATGCCCACGTCTAGTTAGTGAAGGGGGGGGGAGTTGTGATATGTCACGTGACACCGCCGTGATGACGAGCGTTTGACACCCCTGACCTAACCCCAATGTATAATATAGGTTGCTATTATTCCCAGCATTCTAACTTTGCAAGTACAGTTAACCACTCACAGTGGTTTATGTATTTCTTCATTCATTCAGGAAAGTGAAATGCAAGCAGCAGTTATATCCAGCCAGTTTTTTGTAACAATGTTCATTATATATTGCAAAAAGAACAGACATAAAAAATATTTCACAGTCATTGTACCCATTCAAGTAATCAGTTGTAACAAATTGAAATTGTGCATCAGGTAACGAAAACCAAAAATAAAACAACAAATCATGTATATAGCCTTGTAAAAATGCCATTGTATCTGAGGTCCTTATGTTATATTAATTCCTGAAGGGATTAGTGCTGATTATAGTAATACATAGGTGTTATTTTTCTTATTAAAAGAAGTGAGATACAACACCTACTTGAAGAAAAGATTAAACTGTAAGATTGCATAGTGTTGGAATGAAACATGTTGCAGTTGTCAGAATTTAAAATAGAATTTAAATAGAAAAACAATTTAAGAGAGAATTTAAATAGAAAAAGAACACAGGAAGTCTTTGATTTGCTCCCCCCTCCACTTTTAGCAGCCCTTTGAAACATACAATCCTAACACTAATACCTTATCACTGGCTCTATCAAAGAATCCCCTCAAAATAAGGGAAGATGCCAGATTCCTTCATAAAAATCCACATCTAGGAAGGAACTTTACACATCCTCAGGGCAATACACTTCAGGATTAAAGCCAAGGAGAGGAACACCTCAATCTGCATATTTAAACCCCAAAGTCTGCTTGTCATTAGGGTAGACCCCTAAGGAGGTAACCGACCTTCGATCATTGTAAGTGGTTGAATGAATAAACTCTACTTCTAGCAGCAACCCATTTGTGTTTATTGCATTATACTCGTGACCCAGCTCAGAAAACCAGACCAAGTAAATTCTTCTAACGCAGCCTATTTAGAAATATATCCCTTCCGTTTTCATTTCCCCGTTTTCTGCTGCCTCGGCAATTCAGGAATACTTGTTGCTGCAGAATGATGCTCAAATATAAATGGCTTATCATCACGGGCCCAGCTGGAGAATCTGAAAAAAACATTACCCAAACCTGCATATGCATCTGTAGAAGCTCCAGGCATTTCCTAATTGAAAAGGTAATGAGATTCATGCAGCTGTCTTGTTGAGACTTCAGTTTGTCTCTTGGACGATGGACTACTGAGCCTTTTCCAGATTACAGTTCTATGTACAGCTTTCCCATGAATTCATTTCTCTCCATGCAAAAACTGGAGTCTAGTTTTACCCCCACTAACTCTGACTAGAGAGGCTACCGGCTTATGACTCGAGCAAAAAACTGTGGTAGGAGATAATAAATACTGCGTGGTCATAAGAAGAACGGCAACTGGAAAGTATTCTCCTCAGGTAACTGTTTAATAACTAACAACGTAATATGACAACAAGCAAACTGAGGTGAGAGGAAAGACCGCCAACTCTGTTTGACAACTCTGTTTGACAGCTCTTATATAAACTGCTGTCAAACAGCTAACCAATCCTTGAACAGCACGTTTCATCAACGGCCCCTGGGGGGGGGGGACTGCTCTAGGAGCAGACTCAATACATTACAGGAGAAGTCACAGTTTGAAAGAACAAACAGGAAGGAAGGATAAGAAAAGGAAAGTGATGCCGAACACAGTGGTAGTACAAAAGGCATTGCCCTGTCTAGTTTAAACTGCAGTCACTTCTGACAGGAAAAAGTTGACAGCCCAGTGATGTCAACTCAGAACACAACAGCAAGGTTAAAAGTAGAATGGCCTCTTTATTCATAATTTAAGTGGGTGTTCATAAAAATATGTAAGTCATTTGAGGATACGATCAAGCTTGGTTATTACAATTTCAAGTTTAAACGAGAGAAGAAATAGAATCATATGATAAATCTAAGGACAGTTGGTAGGCAAATAGGTTTTGAAAATGGGTAGGATGGAGACTTATCACTTTCCACAGGTTCCCCTGTATTTTAAACCACCTCCCTGTGTTGTGAAGGACAAAGGAAGCGTAGTGTGGAATCAAAAATCAGCCCTCAACTTACAATCTTTCACTTACTGATTCTTTGAAGTTACAATGGCACTGAAAAAAGTGACTTACAATCGATCTTCACATTTACAACCACTGCAGCATTCCCATGGTCATGTGATATAAATTTGGGCAATTGGCAACCGGTATTTTTTACAACTGTGGCAGGATCCTGGGATCATGTGATCACCATTTGTATCCTTCCCAGCTGGCTTCCAACCAGTCAATGGGAGAAGCCAGATCCACTTAAGGACCACATAATTCACTTAGCTACTGATTTGCTTAACCATGGCAAAAGAGGTTGTACAATTGGGCGTGACTCACTAAACCAGTGTTTCTCAACCTTGGAAGCTTGAAGATGGGTGGACTTCAACTCCCAGAATCCCCCAGCCAGCAGCGCTGGCTGGGGGATTCTGGGAGTTGAAGTCCATCCATCTTCAAGCTTCCAAGGTTGAGAAACACCGAGCTAAACAATCACCCGGCTTAAACAGCAGAAATTGTGGTGATAAGTCAAAGACCATATTTATTAAACATTAAACGTGCTGATGGAAGTTGCTCTGAAGAATAGTGAGAGATCTCACTGCACAAAGCGATGCACTTATATGCATCTCATGAAGGAGGCGAAAACTAATTCATAAGCAATGCATGGCATAAACATACATATTCATAGGTAATGATTTTTAGGTTTATAGGCAATAAGAGCTTATGTTATTTCCTGCTGCTTGCTTATTCTCAGAAACCTAGAGGGAGCAATGAAGCAATAAATAAGAGCAGAGAGGAACAAAGCAATAAAAGGTAGGTGGGTGTGGAAATCATCCCCCCATAAATCAAGAGGAGGGGGCAGTTTCAGAATGCCGGATGCCAAAAGGAAAACATCTCCCATTACAAACCCTTGGGATGATTTGAATAAGATAACAGACTGTGGCCTTTTATCCCTATATATCAACTTGATTTAATTGGTCCCATTCATCTAAGAACCGATTTTTCCCACAATAGTATGGGTGTTAGTTGCATGGTTTCAACTTTATTGAAATGCAGCTACAGCCATTTCTATCAGGGGGTGAAATAATAGATATACTTCTAACTGAGAGGAGGAGATAAAAGCAAGGAAATCTGCTTTAAGAAAATGTAACATGCTAATCTTGGTATCACTTTCATTCGTTTTTGATGACTTGGTTCCCTCTTCTTTGATTCACTGACAGAGGACAGGAAGAAAGAAGAGTTCAGTTTACTGGATGTGATCTGCAAATCAAAACTATTTTTATCCTCAGTGACTTCTGAGATGTATACCATCCTTACAATATCCACCGCAGTAATTGTACAAAAACATATAAAGATTTAACCAACGATAAATATTGTTCAGAGGTTGCTACAAAAAACATTCAACTTACATTTTTCTTTACAGAAATATTTTGTTCGCAGGAATAAGCTCCTGAACATGACATACAGGGTTTTACACAATTTCTCTATTGTCTGTTGCATGTTGCAAGGGGGCGTGCATAAGCGCAGCAGTGTGCTACCATCCCTGTCCTACTGTCCCCACTTATATATACTCATTTCATGTGCTCATGTCCATGTTTATACTTATATCTCTTATCTCGTAAATGTTTGACTAACTAACTAACTAACTAACTAACTAACTAACTAAATGTTAGATTGATATCTAGAAACAGGTATTACTGTGATTTTTATTTTTATTTTTGAGATACCACTTCCTCCACGGTGAGCATATTGATCAGATTTATATGGCCACTGATCTCACATGCATGGACTCTGATCAAATAATAACCAAGAAACTCACAGTAAGTTTCCCTTTAGGCTGCCACGGTGGTATAAAGAAGCACCGTTTTATTGAATGAAAGATCAACCTTTTAAAAATTGCAGTAAGAAGCATGGCTGAGAAACAGCACTGTACATTGAAAAGGGAAACAGAAACTGGTATAGCTACTACTTTCACTTCTCCAATCGGTTCTGCAGTATTTGTGAAAAATGAAGAATAGAAACAAATTACTAGAAAACAATGATTTTTTTTTCGGTAATGAAAAACTTAAATTTATTGGAATGAGGTTTGCGTGAAAGCTTCAATTTGGCACCCTGGCTCCCAACACCATTTTGAACCCTTTTTTGTGCAACCTGCGAGTAGCTATGGTCTCTCCTATAAACTTGCATCATTTTTTTTTCACAGACTACAGTTTTATCACTGTAGTCTTCTCTCCCTCAGCTTGTTTGCTTATGGGATCAATGACATTTTCCACCTGTGGCTTGTTACTAGCTCAGCCCAAAAAGATTTAGTTAGTTATTTAGGATTTCAAGCATGTATGAGAAAATAAGTATAAGTATGAACATAACATATAAGTATAAAAAGATATAAGTATATACATATTAAATGAGTACGAATAAATGGGAACAGTAGGACAGGGACGGTAGGTACGCTGGTGCGCTTATGCACACCCCCTTATACAGACCTCTTAGGAATGGAGTGAGGTCCATGGTAAACAGTTTAAGGTTAAAGTTTTGGGGACAAATGAATCAACAAGCTACAGACAACAATAGATTGGAAGAGATCATTCTGCATATCGGTATCAAAGAAAGGAGACCTAACCAAGTGTGCAAACTATTGCACAATATCCTTAATATTAAATGCTACTAAAATAATTCTTAGGATCATTCAATGCAAATTAGAGTTCCACATGGAAAGAAGATGCCAGATGTTCAAATTGGCTTTAGAAAAAGCCAAGGAACACAATACATTATTGCCAGTGCATACTGGATAATTGAGAAAGGCAAAAAGAAGTCAGTATATGCTTCATTGACTCTAGAAAGGTCTTTGAGTGTGTCAACCATGTCAAGTTGTCCTTAGGAAAATGGGAATCTCAGAACACCTTATTGACCTCATATAAAATCTGTAACAAATTAGGAAGTCATAGTCAAGATGAAACATTGTGAAACAGATTGGTTCCAGTTTAGCAAACTGAGATACTACTTCATTTTTATTCAACCTAAATGCTGATTATGTATCTAATATCTATAGGGCTAAGCTGGGCTGCTAGATGAGGATGGCTTTAAAGTTGGAGAACAAAAATCAGTTATCTGTGGTATGCTGGTGACAGTATACTGATAACAAAAAAAAAATACAAATTATCTGCAAGCTGTAGTATTGAAAATCAAGGAGCACAGTGAAGAAAAATGGGGATGATAATTCAAAATAAAGAAAAGCTACTGACAATAGATACAATATCCAGTCTTAGGACTGACAGTGCTGAAATGGTGGGTAGTATCTGCTTATTAACACTATCAACAGTAAACGAAACAGCAGTCAAGAAATAAGTCTCATACCAACAGGATAGCAGTAAAGACCTTGGAAAAAATGCTTAGATACCATGCCATGTCTATACCTGAACTGTACAAGTCTTGAGTTTCCATGTGACACTCAATGGATATGAAGATTGGACTTTAAAGAAGCAAAATAGAGCATTTATTCTTTTGAACTCTGATGCTGAAAAAGACTTCTAATAATATCATGGATGGCTAGTCAAGAAAACAAATAAGTCATAGTACAAATTAATCCAAGGTTCTCACTCAATGTACAAATGATCACAGTCAAATTATAGTGTTTTGAACATATTTATGCCAAGAACCAGCTTCCTTGAGAAGTTCATGATGCTGGGAAAAACAGAAAGAAAGCAAAGAGGACAAGTAACAGCAAGCTGAATGGACTTAATTACAGCAGCAATGAATGTACCATTAGAAGACATAAAAGCCCAGGTTGAAGACAGATCTTCTCGGACAAAGCCTGTTCTACATGGATACCAAATAGACAAGCTTTGTAAGATATAACTTACTTAATGACACTTAAACAATGTCTTGCTGGTGTATGAAGGTTCTTGACAACTGACTAGCCAGATAAATAAGCAGGACACATCAGAATGCTACAAGTGGATGATAGCAACTATACAAAAAATGGAATGGCAACTGGAAAAGCAGTTCAAATGTATCAGATACATATATTGATCTATACATGTGCAAGTAATTTGGCTTAATAGAAACTTCGTAAGAGAAAGGCATCCAACATTTCAGTTTTTACTGAAATTAATATTAGAAATTACAGTATATAGCTGGAAACAATTTGCCATAGACAGTGCAATTCTGAAGAATAGTGTTCCATTAATAATATCATTAATTTTAGAAATGTTAAAAGCACCCACGTGAAAAGCTACAGTCATAGAAGTATTTAACCCAAACTGATTTCACAAGTTTTTCCTAGCTCCATGAAATGATTTTCAACTCTTTGTTTGTATCTTTATTTGTTGAGTTGAAGTTCCTCATTTTTTCCTATTTAAAAAATTTCAAAGTGCTTATGAATTCTGAATCCTGACTGAGATGTGTATTAATGCCCGTAAATCATAGAGTGGCTGCAGACTCTATTATGCCATCCTATGGACTCGAAAGTTTCATCCTTAACTCTGAGGTTCTCCTACTGGACAGACAATCTTCAATGAGCTCACTTCCTTCACTGGATGATCCCAGTTGTAGTCAGTATCCTGCTGTTGTCATCCAGCATGTCTTCAGTGGCAACATGCAATTCTCCAAGACTTTTTTCTACAACAGAAAACAAAGATTATGCTATGAATCTGATACATTGTAGTTTCCATAAATCAAATCTTTCTTGTTTTAGACAATCTAAGGATTAAAAGCCAAGAGAACACATAAATAATACCGTATATAAAAATAGAATTAATGTGTACTGTGTTTATAAGACATCTATTATCTCTAAGCCACAAAAATTAAAATCAGATGAGTTAAAAACCATTAAAGTCAAGCGATAATATCTGACATTGGATTGAATGAAGCTTCTTGTTGCTTTGGGATCTGAATTATCTTAAGGGCAAGTAAGATATTCCTCAAAATGCTAAGTTCCCTGTTGGGATCATCACATTCAACTTTCTCCAGCAATAGATGAACAAAACAAAAAATTTTTGCATTGGGGAGAAAATGACAAGGAGGTTTTCCCCTTTAATTTCAAGAAGAACCAACACAAGAAAAAAAATCAAAGACCTCTATAGAGCTTAGCTCACTATAAGAAAATACTTCTGTTCTGATCTTCCTTTACCTTAAGAACTGCAGAAGCAAGGAAAAAATAATGCTGGACTCTGCCATAGCAAGTCATTTAAGAGGCTCTAGGTAGCCGCAACACTCCTGCCCGGCAAGAAACCAGTAAGTCTCGGCTAGCCCCCACCAACAGTCTCTTATAATTTACAACTTCTGGCTGCATTCTGCTCCCCTAGTATTTATTTTTATTTGGTTTCATCGTTCAGGCTGAGGGTTATACTACACCTCACAGTATGCACCTTCTTCCAAGAGTATCTAGCTAGTCTTCATTTAACAACTACCCTGTTTAACAATCATTCAAAGTTAGGACTGTGCTGAAAAAGTAACTTTCAACCAATCCTAGTCATCACAAATGCTATTTACATACTTCCCAGCCGGATTCCAACAAGCCGAGTCAATGGAGAAGCTGGCAGTAAAATTGTAAGTTGTGATCACATGATGTCTTGCTCAACAACTATGGTACAAGGCTTAATGACAGAACTGTTAATCCCAATTATAGTTGTTAAACAAGGACTACCTATACTGACTTTTCAGCTGATAGACTACAGTTTGGAAAATATTTTTTTTCTGAAGATGAAAACTTCAGATTATATGGCAAAGGACCAAGTAAACTTTCTTTAGATCTTTGCCTACCTGCATCATTTAGGGTAGAAAAATTACGGAAACCCTTCAAGTCAGCAGCCTGGAAGACTTCAAGCACGTGAGCCTGTGGGCATGAAGGACAATGGGAGAATTAATCAGTTTTTTTTTTTTATAAGAGCTTTTTGAAGAGGGAGAAAGGGAGGGAGGAAGGGAGAGTAGGTTCAAGGAGAGGACAGATCCTTTGCTTATCTAAATTTTCAAGTTGCACCCTTTGTTTCTCTGGCTAAAAGATAGGATTAGACAAATTATTTCAAAGGAAAGAATACAGTGCTAGATAACTCAGTGGGCTGTTGACACAGTATAAAACAGCCCATATAACTTGAACATGCAGACTATATAGTGTCTATATAGAGAGACACTGAGAATTTTGTGTTTCAGAAACTTTGTACTCTTACTATGTTTATGAATATATGTGGCTATTCTATATCAGACTATATAGGAAATAAGACTACAACTATTCCCACCAGATACATTAGGGTTGCACATGTCAATATTCCTAGCCAGCGCCTGGTAAAAGCTAGAGGGGATGCTAATTGAGAGCATTTTTTCAAGAGCTTAGTTTATTATACAGGCAGTCCTCGACTTACAAAAGTTCATTTAGTGACTGTTTGAAGTTACAACAGCACTGAAAAAAGGGAGTTATGACCATTTTTCACACTTATGAAAAAAATGCAGCCTCTCCATGTTCACAATATCAAAATTCGGATGCTTGGCAACTGACTCATATTTATGACAGTTGCAGTGTCCTGGGGTCATATGATCACCTTCTAACAAGCAAAGTCAAGAGGGAAGCTAGATTCACTTAACATCTGTGTTAATAAGTTAATAACCGCAGTGATTCACTTAACTGGGGCAAGGAAGATTGTAAAATTGGGCAAAACTCACTTAACAAATATATTGTTTAGCAACAGAAATTTGGGGCTCAATTGTGGTTGTAAATCAAGGATTACCTGTATTCATAGGTTAAAATCTTCTACATGCAAAGTATATACTTTGTCACTAAACAATATTTTCTTTTTACAAAAATAAAAATAGTTAGGACTCTAAGACTCTTTAAGGTTAAATTACCCAGCCACAATTTACACTTGCTCCTACCACCACCCCAACTCCCAGGCAAACTCCCACCTGCAAACCGATGAAGATCAAGCAAAGTTCCTGGAGCTGAAATTCCTGCTGAAGTTCCGACAGACCCAATACCACAGTATAGTCAATGTTACTGATGTGGCTGCAGTCCAGAATGACATTGTATTGCTGAGGCTCTGAAGAAAGACAATATTATGTGTTCTGAAAGAATGAAGGCCTTATACCAGTGATGGCTAACCTTTTTGCCATCGCGTGCCAAAAGTGGGGGGAGTGTGGGGGGTTGCTCATGCAAGTGCCCACACTGTAATTCTATGCGCCCCACCCCCCACGCATGTGAGTGCAGCCCCCCTGTGGTCTCCCAACTTTTGACATGCGATGGCAAGGTAGGCCCATTTTTCGTTCTCCCCAGGCTCCAGAGCCTTTCTAGGAGGCTGGGGAGGGCAAAAATGGCCTTCCCCACTCCCCCAGAGGCCCTCTGGAGGCTGGGAACAGCCTTTTTCCTGACTTCCAGTGGGCCCAAAAGACCCAAAAATCAGCTGACCAGTGCACGCATGCACGCCGGAGCTGAGTCGCGTGCCCACTGATATGGCTCCACGTGCCACCTGTGGCACGTGTGCCATAGGTTCGCCATCACGGCCTTATACAGTCCAACTCCTATCTGCATTAACAGATTGATATTTTGGTCCAGATTTGAAAAAAAAAATGGAAGAACATTTTATAAATCTTTTAGGTTCGTAACTTTGGAAGTTTTGCATCCATCTCCCCCGAATTATATAATTTTTAATGTAAATTAAAGAACCTTTTTAACATTCAAATCATCCTGCTTTTATTGTTTAATATAAAATTAGCTGTCTTTAGCAGATTTTTTTCCAATATAAACTTGATCTGTGTAGAAGGAAGTTATAACAATTAATACTGGAAATTAAAAGAAAAAAATACATTCAGAGGCTCAGATAATATAATTTATTGAACTAATATCAATAAATGTATAGAAATGTAAGTTGACCAATATGGACTAAATTATAAAATCACATAGGCTCAAACTTTGCCTCCGCAATGTGTTAGACTCCAAGTCTCAGGAGTCATGCCACCAATTCATGCTGATTAGCAATCCAGAAAGTTGAAGTTCAATTCTTTGAGGGCATGAAACTGTGGAAACATACAATCTGAAACTGTATAGAGGCACAAATTCAACTCTCCACAGTCACGACTGACACAGAGCAGGCCACACATCTTAGCGTAATCTACTCAAATTGCAATTCCAAGAAAAAAAATGGAAAGAGGAAAAGACTAAGAACCCTGTATATTATTGTAGAAATATCAGTCTTCGTGCTTGTGGGTTGTGCTTTGTTTTTGACAAGAACCTTGAGTGAACTAGGTGCCAAGGGATAAAAGCAATCAGCTACTGAAAACCAAGAGCTAAGCACAA
Organism: Ptyas mucosa; assembly: GCA_012654045.1. Taxonomy (NCBI): domain Eukaryota; kingdom Metazoa; phylum Chordata; class Lepidosauria; order Squamata; family Colubridae; genus Ptyas; species Ptyas mucosa. The sequence continues at coordinate 15,290,666 of WNWU01000020.1, forward strand.
TAACATCCATACACAAACAGGACACAGTACACATTTTACAAATCAAGATGATCTTCTGTAAATCATCATGAGGTCCAGATTTATCGTCATCAGAATTTGGTGTGTTTCCAGAAAAATAATAAAACAAAATTGCAAAAGGAAGAGTGGGTTGGTCTCTTCCTAAATAGAAAAGGAGGGAGGAGAAAACTCAAAATCATTCTGAGTTTTCTCTTTAGGTAGTCAGGTTGATAGTTGGAGGAGCTACACAAGTTCCTGGATCAGGCTGCCATCGCATATATTATGGCTTTCCCCTCCTTTCCTGGCACTTTGGAACTATAATCCTCCTTAACGGCAGTATATTTGGTTGAACTGACTGTCTACAACCTGTGGGAGGTCCAAGACATTTGAGAGTGCAGTTTGGGGAGAAGACAGACTGTTTCATAGAAGGCCATGATGGGGAAGAGGACATCCCCCCACAGCATTACTCGCAGGCCACATATCCTATTTTTTCTAGCACTTGGGAGATTTAGGAAGAGCATTGAAAGAGACAGGAATAAGATGCTGCAACTTTCTTCCTCAGGCCTCTTCCATCTCTTGGTAAATGTGGGGCAGATGAGCCTTCTCACATTGCCCAGCACCACCACCACAAACAAATCACTGTCCTTCAAAGAAAAGAAGCCAGAAAACAAGAATGCAAGAAAGAGATCAGTCAAAGAGCTAGTAAGCTATACAAGGTATTTGCAAGAGAATCTGGCCAGGTTATGTGCTTTTCTCACCAATGAAGGACATGGTTCATTTTGTTAAGATTAAAATCTTTATTCTACTTCGTATGTTTGTTTAAATACCTATTCTGAAGTTCCATCTGTTCAGCTCAAGAACTGTTAACTGGAAATCCTTCTCATTTGGTCCTAATATCTATGTATCGTGGACATTTCCTTGAAAGGCATACCGATATACTGAAACATTCTTGAAATCTTATTTGTTCTTTGTTGAAAGACATGGAAGTAACCGCATGGAGCAATTATTTTTCCAGAGGCACCCAAGAGGAGGAATATTAACTCTCTTAGATGAGAGGTACTGAAGTCTCATTTCAGGAAGTTTGCATATACAATTTACCTGATAGCGCTTGCTTGTGTACAATATCCCGGAGAAAATCAATTGCAGGGAATTGAAGGCCATTCTCAGGCTTTATGACAATTGCCTTGTCTCTCACAACCTGGAAAAAAAGGTGGAAGAAGTATTGTGGGAAGGAATCCAAGGGGAGGTATGTAATTTGAGTCATTACAATGCTTTTTGATGTACTTATGAACCATTTATTGTCTCAATGGTTAAATAGTATCTCTTGGTTATACAAAGTCTCAGTAGAATTGAAAATTGGGCAGGAATAAAGAGATACAAATGTCTAAATATTCCTATGTTATATATAAATGCTGACATCATTATCTAGCACTGCCTAAGTCAATCATTACCTGTTTCCCCCTAAGTAGATCCCAATCAATTACAGCAGATAGAAGCAAAACATAATTTATTCTACGATCAGCTATGTATGGCTACCATGTATTGTTTTCTGGCCCAAGTAAATAGTATTCTTCAAACTCTGCCTAACTCAGTGAATTAAAAACTAACCTTTATCCGAGGCCTGGCGAGAGGATAGAGCAGGAGGATTCCGGAAACCATCACCCCTGCTATGATGCCATATTGCACTTCCCAGAAACAAACAAAGAACGTAACACAAAGAGGCACTAGATCTAGCCCTGTGAAAAAAAGAACAGAGAATTCTATCAAGGACATGTCCACCCCATCAGCAAAAGTGGATAAAACAAGCAGGCAATTCCAAAGAAAACTAGCTCTAGGCTTATGTACCAACGTTTTAAGAGTGTAGACTTAAGTTGTGCAAGAAAGTGATTATAACTAAAGCTCAAAAGACAACTTGTACATAACTCACTGGTTCCCACTCTACCTTTTCTAAACTCAACGTTAGACAAGGAAATGTAGCTTAGCAGGGAGACTGCACAGCCCCCATCTGCTGGCAGATATAGGAAATTAATGTTGACAAAGTGACAAAAATGATCAGATGTTGTCTTTGCAATGGTCTGGGGACAGGTTAAAGATACCATGTTTTCCTGTTTTTAAGAAACAGTGTACTGTCCCTTGCACCAGGACAAACAAGACATTTACAACTCAAACCAGTTCTAGATCTAACTTAAATACTGTAGGTCACTGGCTATAACACAAACCATCAGTTCCTTCACCCCCATCCAATATATGTGCTCTTAGAAAAGACTGAGATCAAATGGCTTCCAAGATGCGGTTCCAATAGCCTCAGCCTGTATCCCAAATGTTTAAGAGTCTGTATAACGATGAAAAGCAACTCGATTTTGCCAGAGTCCTAAGTCAACTCCTTCTTTCTTTATAGAGAAATAGCAGATTAATCCAATTTCAGAAAGTCAATACCAAGTCAGCGCTAAGAAGAGCTACAGAGAAGGAGGAGCTTTCCATTCTGCTTCTCCCAATCCTTTTCCCAATCACCCATATCCTTCAGGTTTGAATTTTAACCATCTTCAGTGTCTATAGGAAAGTATTAAATGTTTTCTAACTAACCATCTTTGGGAAGGACAAGAAATCCATGCTCATACTTTTAACCTGCCATAATGTGCGGAAGATCCTGGCATCGAACATTGGAGCCACAGCACAGATGATGACTGCTGCCAGTGCTGCCTTGGGAATGTAGTAAAACAGGGACGTGAGGTAGGCTAGAGATAAGAGTACTAAGGCTCCTATAAAAGAAAAGAGACATTCATATCATGAGTCAAAATGCAAGTTTATAATAAGCTCCAATTAAGTTGGGTGGCAGAGCAGGGTTGGACGCGTTACTATTTCAGAGGTTTTCCATGAAGTGAAGTGATAAAAACAACTAAGAGTTAGAAGTGAACTTGTGACAGCCATCCAGAAACTAGTGAAAAACCAAACTATTCTAAAGGGACTTGGGAGATGAACATCACTGCCACATTAACAATCTTGGTTTATTTAATTTAGTTTGCCTGCTGTTGCTGCTTTGGGTGGGTGTTTCGCTTCCAGAAAGTCCAGTTGCCTCTTGAAAAAGCACCTTTGGGACAACCATGACCTGGATGATGGAGAATCTCCAAAGACATGACATTTGATGCGTTTTAGCTGCAGTATTTACATGTCTTCCGGGGCTCTTTGGCCAGGCTTAGTGAAAGAAGGAGATAGGCTTACTAAAAGAAGGAGAGCTACAGAAATGACATTTGTCTTGGCACATTTGTCATCTATAACTTTCTGCTTCCAGTTTATTCTCCTCCAAAAAGGTATTATTCTTTTTCCTACCTGTGATTAGTCCTCCAGCAGGAGTACATACACCAGTCTGAGCATTCACTGCTGTCCTGCAATGTTGACAAGGCCATTATAAGCAAAGGATTAACCTTATTTTAAGCCTAGAAGTATCAAAGACATGCATACATACTACTGCTCTTTCCACAAGGTTGGCTATACCTTCCTTATTTCTCTCCTCACATTCTTCAATTTGATCTAGTATTAAATCATAACTTGCAAACTGATGTTTGCAAGTTATGATTTAATACTAGATCAAATGGAAGAGGCTAAAGGAAAAAAAATCAACTTATTTAAAATTTAAAAATGAAGAGATTCTAATAAAAATGTGGCTTTCATTTTGTTGTGTCCACAACCACATTTCTCCACTGCCTCACCTATGTATTTCTCCTTCATATTCCACAAGGATGTGATTTTCGGCTAAAAAATCCTCCTTGTCAATAATCAGCCAAAGAGAGTAAGATCACACTCCCAAACTGTGAGCAGTTATGAAAAAATATTTTCAGTCCAAAGTGCAACTCCAAGACAAGATACTTTTTGGGGGTAAATCATCTTCCTCTTGTTCCTAAAACAAAAAATATCTAGGAAGCTTCCCAAATTGGCCTCGAGCATCAACTTTTTCTAACCTTATTAATTAACTCACAACCATTTTTGAACATTAAAATGTATATTCAGCTTCAGCTGAGTTCCTCGAATGGCTATGCCTATCTGAATAATAAGGAAAAAAATAACTTTATAGTAAATGCAATCTTTCTAAAGTTCTGCATGTGTTATCATGCAATGGACATGAACTACCTTACCTCCATAAGGACAAAGTAAAACATTAATGAAAAGCTTTCTTCATTAGGTTTAAGAGTTTTTAAGGGGTAATGAATCCATGGCAAGCGATGCATGCAGAATACTATTTCGAATTACCTTATTAAGCTATGTAAATATCCTGCATTTACCAGAGAGAGAGATTGAAAGAGAGAGAAAAAGGAAATGTTTTCCTCACCGGCCAAAACTACCTGTGACTGGATAGGATGAGACAAAGGATCCCAGCAGGTTGGTAAACCCTACAGAGTATCGAGGAAGAAAGGCAGGAACAGAATCAGTGAGATTGCAAGACTGGCTGTCTTCTCTTCTAGACTCTTAGAGGCCTTAGGATCACTCTCCCCAATTCTTCCGGATTTCCTACGTTGAGCATGGATTAGTCCACAGCATGCCTTCCAATTCTGTGAACCCAAAATTCTAAAGCTGCAAGTGATGAGAATGAAGTTTCTCCAATGAAGCCTGTTTCAAAGATTCTTACTGCTTACCCGCTAATTAGAATAACTGCACCTGACAACTGCAGTTCCCAGAATCCCATATCCCACACTCCACCCTTGGCCTACTGCATTCCCACTTGGTGTAGCTTCTCCTCATCCAGTCAAATGCAACCAAGCTATTTGTGCAAAATCCTTACCCATGGCTAGCAGCTCCTGGTTGGAATCAATCTGGTAGTTATTTTGAGAGGCTATTAAGAAAAAATAAAGGCATCGTTACATACACATCTGACCAAGAATAATTTATTACAGCATTATCCACAGAAAAGAACTTTGCAAGGTACCAAAGGCAGGGATAAGTAAAGCTAATAGAAACACCGTAATGCAGAGTAGATGATCCTAGAAAATGATACTTCCCTAAAGCAGTGTAGATGATATAACTACCCATCATCCTCACTAAGCTAGGTAGGGACTTTGAAATTTACACTGCCGAGTAATACTGTCTTTAAAAAAACACTCACGGTTTCAGGTAACAGACTTCTGTTTCTTTACCTAATCCTTCCACTGACAGAGGTGACTTTCTATCCCTTCAAAGCAGGAAGAGACAAGAATAATAGCTACCTCTTACACTGAATTATTATTAGTCTAAGAACATTTTCACATTTTAGTCTAAGGGTATAGTTTCTGCTTCCTTCTGATATTGCTGACATGTCCGAGCTATGTCAGCTCAGACTATTCTAGCTGAGGTTGAAAGCTATCATTCCCCAATTTAAGGACAGCCACAGATCCACCATTTTTGCTCATAACTATAGTTTCAACAAACACACACGCACACCTGTGATTTTGGTATGTTTTGTGCACTGTGCACCTTATTTATTTATTTATTCATTCATTCATTCATTCATTCATTCAAGTTATTTAAAACATTTATATAGCTAACCATCTTATAACCAACTCTGGGTGGCTCCAAATCAACTGTATCCCATTTCCAGCTGATGTGATTTATTCAATAATCCACTGTGCCACATAGATTTGTTGTTATAGAAATGGCAAATTTAAACTATTATGTAAAAGTAAAAAGTTGAGGTTTGAAGTTAATGCCTTATTCTACAGCACCGAAGGGAGTTGGAAATCAATGCCTTTTCTTTCGCTCCCTCTTCTTTCTCCCACTTTTCTCTTCCCTTTTTCCTTCCCTATTTTTCCTATTATTTACTTTTGTATTTTCTTTGTATGCTACGTTATAAACTAATAAAAATGTTATACAATAATCCACTGTGAAACAGACTATGACCTACTATGATTTGTGATCAGAGGCCATTATTTTCCAATAGAAGTAAAACTTCATTTCAGGTGTCAGGTGTGCAGGGAACTATAATCCTGCCTTCCTTCCTTCCCTCCTCCCTCCCTCCACCTCAATGGGCAAAGAAGATAATGGTCTTACCAAATGCTTTGGCAATAGCAACCGTCTCCAGCAGTCCCATGAGAGGCACCACTGCCAAGCCAGGTCCAATGTCCTGCACAGATGGAAGAGGGAAGCTATATTTCACTGCAATTTTGATCAAGAAGAGGGAATTACTCCCACAAAAGGAATGTCCCATACCAATGGAGGAAATGTAACAAAGAGATAAGAATAAATCCTAGAGTTGTCCAGAGATCTCGATTCAAAAGACATTATGTGATTGGGAAGAAATATCTTAAATCAAATGTCTTTCCTCAAGATGGTGCATCAAATGTAGAGGGCAACCACCCTAGACCAGGAGAAAACGTGGTCTTTAAGGGGCTCCTAACAGATCCTATCTGTGCACTCCCCATATTACCTGGATACATTTTGGGCTTTGAACCCAGTTCTTTCCACAACTCTAAGAAAAAATCCAATATTTCAGTATCTTATCATCAATCAAATGACACAAATGCAATAGAACAGAATATATGAAGTCCAGGGTTGAACTGTGGAGTTCTTGCTGCTCTCTGATTGATTGTTTGCAGACATTTCATAACACAATGAGGTAACATCATCAATGCTGTTAAGTATGGGGTTTGTTCTCTTTTTATATGCAGTAACTTGCCCTGCTGGTGTTCTGGAAGTGTTCTGTACTTTTGGTTTTCTTCTTAGCTTTTTTATTGTCTCTTTTAAGTGGATTATAAATGAGGTTTATCTATTGATGGCTGATTAGTGCCAAGCTTCCAGGAATTCCCTAACATTTTTGGATTTAGCTTAATCTAGGATGCTCACAGTTTCCAATTGAAACTATGGTTAAATCTGGAAAGACCTTTGTAACAGGTATTGATGAATATAGATGAATATGTTTAAACTCTACTGCTTCATTTTTGAGAGTGACTAAAACCAAATCTGCTGTAAGTTTAACTTCATTTATTTGTGAAGTTGTGATCAAACTATACAGTGCATAAGGAATGGCCTTGAAGGACAGGAGGAAGTATTGCTACCAAAGCAATGGTCAGATAAAAGGGGCGTGAAGCCCTGGCCAAGAAAACTGAGAAAACTTCTCAAACAAGTCCTTCCCTAGTTTACACAGAGATAAAGAGGTAGGGAGAGTGCATTCAGACTTACAAGATTCTGTTACAATAAAAGTGATTCTGAAGTACATGGCATTGATTTCTTAAGTCTGATCTGTCTAGAAGGGCTGACATAAACAGAGAGGCAGAAATTGAACCAATAAAAAAGAAATACACACCTGCACCATTTCCTTAAAATCAATAGTCTGATTGGGTGTGATGATGGAGAACGGTGGTGGCTGGAACAGAGGGAGTCCCTGGGGAATCGTTCCTGTCAGGCTGAAAGGCTGGGAGCCAGTCACTTGGAAAGAATAGGCCACAAGACCAGCCAAGAGAACCACAAGAGCATTACGGGCTGTAAGGAAGAGAGTCTTAAATAAAGTTCTGCACAGTCAAACGATAGGCCTGGATTCCATAATCATGACATGACCTTACAAAAATACTTCCAAGAAGAAGAAAATCAAACAACTGCTTAGAGGACAGAACAGACAAACCTGTAGCTGTTGTCCAAATTATGTATCGACTGATTCTGACAGGCAAGGTTTCCATCAGATGGGTCCTGGGGATGCTTTTTTTCATTTGTTGCAGGATCATAAGCACTATTAGGCAGCAGATCCCAAGGATGGCATCTCCAGCCCTGCAGATAATCATGACATTGGTCTGCAACAACTCTGTACAGATAAAAGACCTCTGTCCTATTTGCTTTTTTAAGCATGGACCTTTCTCCAATTTGTGCATCGCTTTATTCAGCCAGCAAGATACCTGTATTTTTTATATTGAAGTAACACACATGCTTTTCTGCTGGTGAATTAGATTTTTAATAAACTAAAGGAAATATGAAGTATGAGATTTAAAAGCCTGAAAAACCTAAGCCCAGATTTCCTGTAAACATATATAGTTTAACTTTTGTAAGAGCAATAATGTTAATCTCAAAGTAAACATAACCCACTCAAAAATGACCCAATTAAGCATAAAAGATCAGATGGATATTTGTCAGACTATTTTCCAATTTCTACAGTTTTAAGCTCATTTATTCTCTGCCTTCATTGAAAAAAAAATTGGCCCTAAGGTGTGATGAAAAAAATGGATATGCCCCAAACTCATCAGCATTCCAGCTTTTAGCTCCGTTCTAAGATTCCCCATGCAATATTTGAGCTTGCACAATTTCAGTGTTTATGAATGCTTAAAGATCTTGAAATGTAACATTCTAAAAATGTTTATAATTCCCAGATTCTAATTCTACATACTATTTTTGCACTAATTTCCCATTTTTGTAAACAGGAAGAGGAGGAATTAAAAAAAAAAGATAAACACTTTTTTACCTTGTCTCACTAATTCTGCAGAAGGTATAATACACTTGTAGGATAAACTGCTTTGGAATGTGCTGCAGACCCAGAAGTGTCTATGGAAAATTAAACACACACAAGAAACAAGTTGGTAAAACAAACACACAGGGAGGCAGGCAGGCAGGCAGGCAGGCAGACACACACATACACACACACACATATTATGGAAGTATACTATATGAATGAAATGAATCTAGAAGCCATTTGAAACAAGATACCATATTTTTCGGAGTATAAGACGCACCTTTTTCTCCCCTAAAAGTGGGAGAAAATTTAGGTGCATCTTTTAGACCAAATACTGCTGGTTTTGGCCTCCTGAACTATCCGCGTGTCATGTTTTTGCCCTCCCCGGCACTCTGCAAGTGCTCTGCATGGCCCGTTTTCGCCAAAAACGCGCCCATTTTTGATTAAAAGGGGCCATGTAGAGCACTGAAGAGTGCTTCTGGGGGCCTGGGTGGGTGAAAATACAACGCGCAGAGGGCTTGGGAGCCCCAAAACAGGTCTGTTTTTGGTGAAAATGGGCCCACGTTTGGTGAAAACAAGCTGTGCGGAGCACTGCAGAGTGCTTCTGGGTGCTGGGGAGGGCGAAAACGCAACACATAGAGGCCAAAAACTATTTTTTTCTTGTTTTCCTCCTGTAAATTTAGGTGCTTCTTATAGTCTGAAACATACAGTAGTCTTTGATACTGTATTGGAGAATAATGTATTTCATGAGACTTAGATAGCTTCTCAAGAAATACAGGTTTGCAATGTACATTAGTACAACTTTCCACTTAATTACAAACCATTTTAAGTTTTAGCATATATACTAAAGTTTTTGCAAATGCAAAGATGGTATTTTCATACATCTAAAATGTTTGATACTTTTTTGGCATAAAAAAATATAATATACTTTATAATCATAACAGCCAATCTGTAAATTTTAAAACATTTTACAATTCTAATTTGTTACTTTATTCCCCACCTTTTGTTTTTGATATTCTTTAAAAAGTTATTAGAGCCTAGTATACAATTTCCAAGATGGATCTGAAGGGATGGCCTAGACCGCTTCCACCAATATTTTGTAATAAGCCAGAAAACGTTTTTAGTGAACTGAAGCAAAATCTTCTATACAAAAAGATCTGAGGCTTCTTTTTGGACACTCGCAAGCACAAAGAACTGTATCTGTGATTGCTATCATCTCAGCCTCTTGCAAATAGCTGACTGTGGTCAACCACAGAGGAAATATTGATGTTATAAGAGACCTAGAATTCAATGGTGCACAATTCTCAGCAATGCTTACAGAAAATGGGTCTGGGGGAAAGGAAGCTGTTGAGCTCTACAATTATATAAACTTAAGAATTTTGGAAAGCTCGAGAAATCAACCTCTTTGCTTTTGAAATTAAGAAGTAGGAAATGAAAACAGAACAAAGTTAAGGGCAATTTTCAGTAGTTTTAAGGAAGTAGCTGCAGAAATGTTGGAATGTAACCACCCCGCTTTTCTCTCTCTCTCTCTCTCTCTCTCTCTCTCTCTCTCTCTCTCTCTCTCTGTCTCTGTCTCTCTCTCATGATTAAAATCTCCTATAAACTTCCCAACCATCAGAGGTCAGTGACTATCAGGCCCCAAACCAAGAATAACACATGGCAATTCTTCCAAGCTGATTTCTTTATTGTTTCACATCTACAGACAAAATCTTGCTAGATTCTGTTCTACCATATGCATCTACACTATACTCTGTGAACTATTAGGGAGGGGATGTCTTCACCCTCTTTCTCTCACACATAATATGGGCCAAATTGCTCTTACTCCTCTAGAACACACACACACACACACCCCTCCTCACTACATTCCATCACAGGTGCCTTTACTTAATAGGCTGGCCTGGCCTCTATCCTATTCCTACAGAAGCCCCTTCACCTAAAATTGTAATGAAAAGCCAAGGGCAGACAGAGACAGCTTACCTTAACTTGGTTGAAGCCAATAGTGACTGCAGCAGCTGAAGTAAACCCTTTAATGACAGGATACGAGATAAAGTCCAAAATGAAACCTGCCAAGGATGAGGGGAAAATCCCTTAGTTTTTTATTTCACCCTGGGAATTAGACCAGCTGGATTTCTTATCCATTCCTCAGACACTTTTGCATCATGTCCTCTTCTCTTTCCTTTGTAGGATCTCTAGTCTTCCCTTTCTAAAGCAGAAAACCACCTGGCAGCTAACTAGATAAAGCTGGGGACTAGAGACAGAGAAATTCTTTTCAGCTATTATTTAAAATAAGGACTCTTGCATGCATAAAGTCCTATTTTAGGAGGAAACCTGTCCATTTAGCTGTAAAGTCAAAACTAGATTAAGAAGGACAAAATGATTTGAATGCATAATCTGTGGAGTCACTTTTTTACTATGGAGTTCATATCATTTAAGCATTGCCATCCCAAAGTACTTTAAATAAAGTACACCTGGCATTTAATTGAAACATGTGTGAATCTCTCTTCATAATTACACATGGACATCCAGTTCAAAAAAATATAGGCAGACAGTATCAGAGTCTACCAGAAGGTAAAGAATAATTCATAAATCACCTTAATAAAAAGAGCTTGAATGAGCCTGTAATCCTGTACTCACTTATCTGGCAGATACCCCAATGAACTCAATGAGATGTTCTTTTGCACAGATATTCGGAAAAAATGCCCTGTAATTGATAGAAAGTCAAGGATACAAAAACAGGGGAACTCATTTCTACTTTTTTGCCAGATTTGACTCCCAATTATCTTCTTTGGCCAATAATAGCAACAGGGCAGTGGACTTAGAAGACCAATATAAAAGCAACCAAGTCTTACCAAGATGGAGGAGTCCCATAGCTAACTGGATGCAACCTGAAAGAAAGGCGAGGAGAACGGCCAAGTCGGGATCATGGAATGCATAGGAAGAAACCAAGAGGGACATGATGGCTGTTGGGCCAAGCGTTATATCTTTGGAGGTCCCCAAAAAGCAGTAGATGAAGCAACCCATAAAGGAAGAGTACAGACCATACTGTGAAGGAGAGGGGAAGGCAACATCAGAGACTAATCATAGGTACTTGAACAACTGTAAGCCAATAAGATCACAAAGGTTATGAAAGGCCTACAAAATACAAATTGCATTCAACGGAAAATTTGCTGAATTATTTTTAAAAGGAGCACAGGCAGTTGTCAGTTAGCAACTGTCTTATTTAGGGAACAATCATAATTTAAAAGGTATTGAAAATCTACACATTTATGACAAATCTACACATTTATTACTTTCACAAGTCTGCAAAGCAAAAGAAAGCTGAAGTCGAATTATAAACACACTTGCAATTTCACTTAGCAACCACTTTAGAAAATGAACTCTGAAAACAAATATCTGCCAGAGTATAACTAGGGCAATCAACCTTTTTTTAGGCTGGTAGATGTATGTAGGGCTTTGTCTGTGAGAAAAAATCATTATCTCAAAATGACTTCCCATGGAATGTGGGCATCCACAAAATGGCTGCCACAATGGGCTTGGCCAGATACAAAATACTCATTTACCGGAAAGAAAACTATGGACGTTCCTTTTATAGCTCTAGACCCTAGAAATCTATTACTACTGCTTATGTTCATCTTCCTGAGTAAGCACTGCCTTTCCAGAGGAACAACTGTACATATGCAAGGGCACAAAGGCATTGTAGAAAATAAAGAAACAATGTACCACCTTCTCAATTAATATTTTTAAATACAGGTAGTCCTTGGCTTACAACAGTTTGTTTAGTGATCATATGAAGTTACAACAGCAATAAAAAAAATGACTTATGACTGTTTTGCACATTTATGTTCTGACCTAGGCTTCATAAAATCACAAAACAGACTCCTTGTCCCAAAAAACCCCTTTTTATTTGGCTAATGTGAATTCCTAGCATTCACATACAGAAAAGTTCTTGCAATAAGCCTTTTGAGGGTGATTGCAACAACAGACCTTATCAGTCCTTGGATAGTTATCAGGCTGATAGCTTCCAAGCACAATGCTGTACAATGAAATACTTGGCAAGGAGCCTCTGTGAGGCAGGATCTCAGATAAGCAAATCTTCTCACTATTAAACAAACTAATTGTCTCCTGCAAACACCACTCCCCCTTTGCTTCTATTTATTCCCTATGGGAGGGGCCATTCAGCGTCCACTTGTGCCTTTAATCCTGAGTTGACCTCTGTTCCTTAATTGTTCCCTTCTCCTGACAGCTCTGTGCATGCGCGCATCTGGAACAGGCTCCAGCTGTTCTTCTGCCCCACTTATCTCCAACTCCGAAGGCAGCTGATAACTGTCGGACGGCCCTGGCCCCGTCTCTGCCTCTGATGCAGAGCTGTCATCAGAGCCTTCCCCAGACTCCAGGACTGGCCCATGTTCCTCCCCAACATCCTCACTGTCCGAGTCTGCCGCCAGCTCTGCTGGCAGGCCACAACAACTTATGACCACTGCAGCATCCCGTGGTCATGTGATCAGAATTCAGATGCTTGACAATTGACTTATATTTATGATGGTTGCAGTGTCCCGGGGTCATGTGATCACCTTTTGCGACCTTCTGACAAGCAACATCAATAAGGAAACCAGATTCATTTAACAACCATGTTACTAACTTAACAACTGCAGTGATTCACTTAAAACTCTGGCCAAAAAGGTCGTAAAATGGGGCAAAACTCACTCAACCAATGTTTTGCTTAGCAACAAAAATGTTGGGCTCAGTTGTGATCATGTCGAGAATTACCTGTAATCCTTTTTTTAAAAAAATCATATTGGATTATACCAGGCAGATGGTAATGGGCAGCACATTGCCCACATCTGGAAGAATATTTTGATTTGGTATAAAGCAACTTCTCTATCACCTTTTGCCATGTTCCTGTTCTAGCCCGCTTGCAATTTCTCCCTTGGCTAGGATAGGTGAGAAAACAAAAGCATATGGCTATAACACATGTAGATTTCTTTTATCTCTCTGTAAGAGTGCCAAATAATAAGTACCATACACTTGTATGAATAAATGAGGACACTAATTATCAGCTCCCAGGCTAAAGCTTAAAACACAAAAGATAGCCATTCTTTCAAAACATCCATTCCTGCAGCCCCCAGCCCTTGCCCTCGGTGGCATCCAGAAACTCTAGTCTAATCTTTCATTCCCTAAAGCAAATATCAAATGGTATTGTCAGACCAAGAGTTCCTTTAAAAAAAAGGAATTGAATTTGAACTCAGTTTCTATCCTTTTCCTCTTCACTCTCCAATTAGATGAGGCCCCTTTTCTGCAATAAGGCCAGCCAGACTGCTAATGTGAATACTGACTGAGGAGAAGTACTTTGGAGTTGTACAAATACAGCATTATGTTAAGTATAGCCACTGCTGCATGAATAACCTCACCTGCACGGGGAGACCAGCCACCACAGCATAAGCAAGAGCTTGTGGCACGACTGTCATCCCCACAGTCAGCCCGGCCATAAGATCCAGCTGTAGCCATTGCAGAGAATACTTGGGAAGCCAAGTTAGCACTGGCAATCTCTTTGCAGTTACTCTGCAACATTGCTTCCAACGCTCCGGGTTTCTTTCCGACATGGCTGGATGCTTTGTGGTTCAGACTGATTCACTTGGGATCCACCATCTCAACCACGCTCAAAGCACTATCAGGCAAAGTCACAGGCAAACACAGCTGTCATAGCAAATGGTTTTGCTGGAGTAGATCACAAACTGGTAGCACAAGTTCGTAAGCATCCCTGGAAAAGGAATAGGATCGCAATTAGGCAACACTACCAATTCTCCATTTTGTATAGGAACAGAAGATCCCGCCTTACAATAATATTGTCCCTCCCTTAACAGTAAACAATTGCCACAACATATTCTAATTTCCGTAGAGGATATGGACCTAAGCACATTTGGTATTTAAATATTTGCGATCCAATTGTTGGTGTACCGTTGTTGTGTACTCCTGCGCTTCAGAAGAGTTGGCGTGAAAAACAGGGCAAGGACCACTCAAATCGGGCAAGCGATTTAAAATTAGGAAATCAAAAGTAATTTAGGAGAGTTCCAAGTGGAGGAGCAAGGCTAGGCGGGGAAGAAGGAGTTAGTCATCAAGACCAGAAAAAACTTACATTAGTATGGTAGGTCCTGGGTCGCGATGAAAGATGATTGTGGAATATTACCAGGCACAAGCTGACCAGCTCTCCAAAGGTACCGAGCGGCCCCTTCCGGAGGGCGTCTGCATGTTTGCCGGTCGATGTCTAATTCCTCTAATTCCTCAATTCAGGCTCATCGATCGGCAAACAAAACCCAAATTAACCCCCGATTCCAAGCGGCCGAGTCCCGACTCTTCTCGGCTCACGTGATCCGGGCTTTACGTGGAAGCAGAGGCGGAGCCGGGCAGTGATTAGCTCCTTCCTAGTTTCCAGCTGCGGTGAATGCGAGGGTTGCTCGGCTCGGGGACCGTCTGCCGGGCGCAGGCCCGGGCGAGGCGAGTTTGCCATGCAGTCGCCCGTACAGAGGTGCGTGGTGGCGCTCCTCCTTCTGGGGCTCTGTAACGCTAGAAAGGGGGACCCCACCAACAGGTCCCGCAACGTCCTGCTGATTGTAGGTGAGCAAACCAATCCTGGGGGGAGCGCTTCAGACCTTCTGCGTTGGAATCCCTAGCTCAATATTTGCCCACTTTTGGCTTTCGTTAGGAGCTGCTTTAAGAAAGTGGGATCACCTAAGCAAACTTCGGGTGGTTCTGAAGCAAGTTAAAAATCGGGCTTGGGGAAATATTTGGATGGAAGGCAATCGGGAAAGTCCAGAGCTATAGGGAAGTCGAAAAAGGAGAAGGGAAAGAGGCATGGATAAAACGTTCTAGTACTGTTGCTGTGACAGTTTCGTGATTGTGTTGATGAGATAAACACAACTGAATCTTCTCTTTTTAGAAGATGGGACAGCCAGTGTTTCCCTCTGTGTTCTACAGGACAGTAATATAATATAATAACAGAGTTGGAAGGGATCTTCGAGGTCTTCTAGTCCAACCCCCTGCTTAGGCAGGAAACCCTACACCACTTCAGACAAATAATATCAAGTCTTCTGGGTCACAGTCACACACCCCCTCTTGGTTTGGGTTGGCAGGAAGAGAGTTTCCAAATATGGACTCTGTTTCCCACATATTCCCCAGACTGAGCTCCCTGTGGTTGGTAAATTTCCGTAGGACAGGCAAACATTCAACAGGTGCAGACTTTTTGAGCTGTGGTGGGAAGTCTGCCAAAAATTCTGCCACAAATAAGAAAAACTTAGATACACACCCTAAATGACATAATAATGGGCATTGAGCAATTTGGTTATGGTGCCAGGTCTCAGCTTATTGCTTGTGAAGGAATGAAGAACCAAATATTGTTGAAATACACAGAGCGCGACTTAGGCCATTTTTGATAAGGTGTGACAGAATTAACAAGACTATGAGATGTCTGGTTTATTTCCACATAATTTTGTAGCATAATTTTGTGCTGTGCACATTTAGCTAAATTAGTGGGACCTCTGTGTTTGCAGAACCACAACATGGCTCAGAATCCAAAATTCTCCCTTTTCAGCTGTGATTGCAGGCTTCCTGAAATGCAATATAGGCTCTTGTTCCTTTTTTGCTCACTGCTCGCTGAGTTTTGCACACGTTATGTTCTATTTTCACAGATTTAAACTCCCCCCACCCCCAATGGATTAGAGTTAAGGTTTTCAATCAGTGGTTGCCAGTTATCCCTCAAATATATGTATCCACACTAGAATCACAAAGATATTGCATCAATCATATCCCTGGTGGGCAAAAGCTTTTTAAATATCAGATGTTAACATTAACGGTGGACAAAAAAGCTCTGTGTTCAAAATAGCATTTATTGGATAAATGACTTGAGTCTGTCTTGGAGCATAACACTTTAGAATTTCAGAGACTGAAACCTCTTTAAGTCTGTGTTACAAAACTAAACCCTGCCCCAGCTAAGAGAGCAGTTTTACACGCTCCAGCAACCTCCAGATGTTTTCCACCCACAAATACAATAGATTTGTGGGTGACTATCCCAGAAGATTGTAGCAAATGTTCACAGGGATCAGGAATAGAATACAGATCTCACCTCTTGACTTGTGCTCTTCCTTTCCGTGGCAGCGGACGACGGTGGTTTTGAGAGTGGCGTGTATAACAACACAGTCATAAAGACCCCAAACCTGGATGCTTTGGCCCAGCGGAGTTTGATCTTCCAGAATGCCTTCACTTCTGTCAGCAGCTGCTCTCCCAGCCGGGCCAGCCTCTTGACAGGCCTGCCTCAGGTAATACACCCCAGATGGGAGCAGAGGGCATGCCATGGCATGGTTCTGTCCTTTTCTTTGAAAATTATGATTGCCACCAAATTGTGGATCCCACATTATTGCAAATGATTTCTGTCCAACCATATAGCACCAAAATGGGATGTACGGATTGCATCAAGATATGCACCACTTCAACTCCTTTGATAGTGTCCGGAGCCTCCCCTTGTTGCTTAACCAGGCTGGGATACGGACAGGTAAGCTGAGGAGAGCAGAATTCCTCCTTTCACTTCCTCAGATCAGCTGGGACTCTTTCTGTTTGGGGTTTGGATGAGAAGAGCCTGCAAGTTTAAGAAAGACTTTTGGTCTCTCTCTCTCTCTCTCCTTTGCAGCCCAGTAAGAAAATGTTAGCAATGATAAATGTTATTTTGAAAAGAGATGTTGCATATGTTAATTCTGAGGCAGTTGGTTGTTGCTGTTGAAAGCAGAATAGACACTTGATTTAACTACTCAATTAAAATCAACAGAACTTACATTACTCTTATCTAATGCTTTATTGCCTTTTTTTTTTTTGGTCAGTGCTGATAAGGTCATTAGAAATGGGTTGTCTTATGGATTGCCTCCCTCACATCTGCCTTTGCCTCATTTAATCCCACTCCAACAGAGAAAAAATATTTCTGAGAGCCAGTTTGGTCTAGTAGTTAAGGCACCAGGCTAGGAGACAATGAGTTCAAATTTCATGGCCACTTTAGCCATGAAAATCAACTGAGTGACCTTGGGCCAGTCATTCTGTCTCCGCCCAACCCACCTCACAGGGTTGTTGTTGTAGGGAAAATAGGAGGAGGAAGGAGTGTTAGATATATTTGTCATATATTTTGCAGTATCCTTCCCCTGGAGTGGGGTGGGAATGGAGATTTTGCCGTATCTTTCCCCTGCCACGCCCACCAAGCCACGCCCACAGATCCGGTAGTAAAATAATTTGGTTTTCATCATTGGTCTATTTTGTACATCTAATGTGGGCACTATCCTAACTTACAGGCTAATTCTTAATATCCTTTTTTTGAGTTACTCTGGCTCCTTGTCTCTTTCAGGAATCATTGGCAAGAAGCATGTTGGGCCAGAGGCTGTGTATCCATTTGATTTTGCTTACACTGAGGAAAACAATTCTGTCCTGCAAGTGGGCAGAAACATCACCCGAATCAAATTGCTTGTTCGGAAATTCCTCCAGAGTGTGGATGAAAAGTAAGATCTGGTACTGGAATGACCCAAGTGCATCCCTTCCTTAAATCTCTGTGGAATATCCAGGACCGGGCACTTCAGACCCATCTTTCACTCATATTTGGCAGACCCAGCAGAGATCCCAAGAGATTGTTTGGGGAAATAAAATGGTTCTGTATACCAAGATAAGAGGATCAAAATCAAAAAGAAGCCAAACTCGGGGGTTTATGGTGAAGGTGAAAATGGAACTTAGCAAAGCTAGAGGCACCCAAAGTATTGCTTTAAATAGTGGAGAAGAAGCATTGCTGCGGCATTATCAAGAGCCCTTAATAGTGTTTTGCCCTTTTTTCCCCCAACCTATAGGCCTTTTTTCCTTTATGTGGCTTTCCATGATCCCCATCGCTGTGGTCATTCCCAGCCGCAGTACGGAGCCTTCTGTGAGAAATTTGGCAATGGGGAGCCTGGAATGGGCTGGATCCCAGATTGGAAACCTGAGCTCTACCATCCAGATCAAGTGCAGGTGAGGTCTAGGATTTTCTTCTCCACCTGGGTTCCAGCAATACCTGCAAGTGGCAATAGCTCCTCCAGTACCTGTCATAATAATTCACCTTCGTTACCTAGAGGTCTTTCCTAGGGTAGCTTCTAGCTTCAGCTGTATCTCCTTTTGGCCTTCAGGTCCCTTATTTTGTACAAGACACTCCAGCTGCTCGTGAGGATTTGGCAGCTCAATATACAACTGTCGGGCGCATGGATCAAGGTAGATGATTACTGAACCAGGTAGTTCTGCCAACAGGAGTGGGACAAAAGGCTTGGTACTTTTGAAAAGGAACACGACCTTTAATTAATGATTAATTAATGATGGTGCATTTTTATATACTTGAGAGTCAGTCTGATTTTGCTTTATGCACATAAAGGCATAAATATTACTGTAGTTCTGAGAGAGCAGACGGTAATCTGTTTATTAAAAAAAGAAAAGAATACATCTCTAGTTTTTAGAATCCAATGCATTTCATTGTGTGGGCTCTTAAGAGATGTTTCTAAGTACTCTTTCTATCTTGCCTTGCTACTACTATCTAGTAGCTTTTTTTTTTGCATCTTTTAGACAAGGTATCTTTTAGACAAGGTACCATTTCCTATGTTCTCCACAACAACAACCCCATGAGGTAAGTTGTTGTTGAGAGAGAGTGACTAGCCAAAAGTTACCTGGCCAGCTTTCATGTCAGAGAGAGGCCTAAGACTCAATAGTCTCCCAGTTTCTAGGCCCTCACCTTCAGTCACTATACTGAACTGATCTTATGGCAGTATGTTTTAATGATAAGGAAGCAAAGCAACAATAATCCATCCATCCTTAGCAAAATATGCATAATTATGTTAACTGAGTGGAACCTAATGGGAGCGAGATGCTCGATTAACACTGAATAATCTTTTAATACCTGCTGTGTGGTGCCTGGAGAAAGAACCTGTACTACTAGATTTGTGCGATGCACATGCTATGTCTCAACAAGGAAGAGGGTAGAAAGGAGTGTTCCTTTGAGTCTTAATGTGGGTCAAGGCTAGTTCTGGGTAAGGTCATTAGTGTAACATATATATATATATATATATATATATATATATATATATATATATATAAATTATATTTATTGTATACTATTTCTGTAGGCCTTGGTCTTGTCCTAGAGGAGCTCCACCATGCAGGGTTCCACAACAGCACTCTTGTGATCTATACTTCAGACAATGGCATCCCCTTTCCCAGTGGCAGAACCAACCTGTACTGGCCGGGCACAGCTGAGCCCCTCCTAATCTCATCTCCTGAGCATCCTTCACGTTGGGGCCAAGTCAGCAGTGCCTACATCAGCCTCTTGGGTAAGAGCAGCTGAGAGATGAACTGGTGGATTTGTCCCATGGAGGAGGCTGGGATGTGCTAAAGCAAACTGTAACACACTTTCCACTTTGCATTATTGCACTTTTCATTATTGCACTTTGCATATCGACCACAGTGGCGCAGTGATTAGAGTACAGTACTGCAGGCTACTTCTGCTGATCACTGGCTGCCAGCAGTTTGGCAGATCGAATCTCACCAGGCTTAAGGTTGACTCAGCCTTCCAGCCTTCCGAGGTCGGTAAAATGAGGACCCAGATTGTTGGGGGCAATATGCTCACTCTGTAAACTGCTTAGAGAGGGCTGTAAAGCACTGTGAAACAGTATATAAGTCTAAAGGCTAATAGCAAAGTGCTATTGCTATTGCTATTAGCCTTTTCTGAAGATCTTCCTCTTTGGAGGGGGGGTGGGATTATGGTTGCAGCTGACGTGTCTGCCAGTTTCGTCTATGTGGATGTCCTGCTCGGCTCTTTCCCTAGTATATTTTCAGGAATATATATGCTTTACCAACCCTTCCAAACAGTTCTGTTATACAGAACTTATTCTTATTTAATACTTAAAGGATTGGAGTAAATAAATGCCTTAAATGTCTTATATGCTGGCTTTCCACATAGGGTTTATTCAACAAACTGTGGTTAAATAAGTCATGGCAAAAGTGGGAACCCACCTACTAAGTGAGTGGATGCACATGTGGATGGTAGAAGGCAGCCTAGGTCACATTTCCCTTTTGTTGTTCCCTCATTCAAACAGCAAAAAAGGGAAACAAAGTGGAAGAATGGAAAACCAGTATAGTGTAAGGGCTGAAGGAGGGAACCATAATGCTGAGACCAGACGGAACTGTTGTGTAAACCTTAGGCAAGCGCTTCTCAATCTCCTGAATCAACAAGGAACAGCCAAAAGTTTCCTGACTTAAAAAGGGAGAAAAAAGTGGCTTAAGATTTAAACCCAGGGTCGAGAGAGAAAAATTTCTGTGGGCTGCTTAGTGACTTCTTTCTTGTCTGCATTAATGCAACTCATTTAGTCATTGTATCAGAGAAGTCAGAGAAGCTTCTGCTGTTGGGTTGAATTTATTCCTGAGTAGAGATTTACCCCTGAATATATATGATGTTTGACCTGTTGGTTCCTACCTTACCATTTTTATCGAGCCTAAATTCTATTGAGTAAATGCATGTAGAAGGTATAGAACTGGAGCTAACTAGTGTAACCTAGAAACTGGTGTAACCTTAGAAAGAAATAGCTGGTTTTTTTATAGGACTTAGAAATATTGTTCCATACTAGGTAACACCGGCAGCCAAAAGTTCCTTCCGGTCTCTTCCCTCTGCATCGGATAGTAATAGCACTTAGACTTATATACTGCTTCACAGTGCTTTTACAGCCATTTCTGAGCAGTTTACAGAGTCAGCATATTGCCCCCAACAATCTGGGTCCTCATTTTACCCACTTCAGAAGGATGGAAGGCTGAGCCTGGTGAGATTCGATCTGCCAAATTGCAGGCAGCCGGCAGTCAGCAGAAGTAGCCTACAGTACTGCATTCTAACCACTGTGCCACCACAACTCAGATGCAAGTTTTATGCTTCAGCTTTCCCTTCTCTCTCTGCAGATATCACTCCCACCATTCTGGACTGGTTTTCTGTGCCATATCCCAGGTACACTCTGTTTGGGAAGCGGATAGTGCAGCTCACTGGGAAGTCTCTGCTGCCGGCATTATCACTGGAGCCAAAATGGAGAACTGTGTTTGCCAGTCAGAGCCTGCATGAGGTGACCATGCACTATCCCATGCGAGCTGTGCAGCATGGCTCCCTGCATTTCATTCACAATCTACAGAACCGAACCTCCTTTCCCATTGATCAAGATTTCTACGTTTCACCTACATTCCAGGATCTGCTGAACAGAACTCAGGCAGGGCAACCAACTCATTGGAATAAGACTTTGCGTAGCTACTATTATCGGGATCGCTGGGAACTGTACGATCACAGCACCGATCCTACCGAAAGCCACAATGTGGCTTCTGATCCCCGCTATGCACAAGCTCTTGAAGAGCTGCAGCGGATGCTGTTGAAGTGGCAGTGGGAGACCAGTGACCCCTGGGTATGTGCTCCTGATGGTGTCTTGGAGGATAAGCCTGTCCCCAGGTGTTGGCCGCTCCATAATGAGCTGTGATTTTCTTTTTGCCTTCCTGTTTTGGTTGCTGTTACTCAGCCATCTGCAGCAGGAAAAGATGTGCAAGTTAAGCGGACACTGATGCAATGATTGCAGTTTACAGAAGTAAATACTACGATGAAGTTGCACTTGAGGGAAGAATTTGAGTAAAACGCAAGGAGGTGTTTGCCATGCAAGAATGAAGTTATGCCATATTTTTTAAACATTTGTTGCCATAAGAATGCCACAAGCATCTTCCAGATGGATGACCACACTTGCCATGTTTCCCTGTAAGAATGGATAATGGCCAACACACTGCGAAAATGATGGAAAGTTGTAGTCCAGATTAAAATAACTGGAGATGCCTGGTTGAAGAGGTGAGTTGATCACTTCTATAAGTGTCCTCACCCAAATTGTGGTATCACAAAAATGTAGATGGGCTGGTCCCATATCAGTTGTTACACATAGGGCAGGGATAGAAACTGGCCAAGTTTAAAACCAGTTGAAAGAGTAGAAATGAATATTTATCTTTAGATTCTGTAGCCTCCACATTTCATCATTATTCTACCACGGAATACTGATGACTAGAAACAGCTTTTGGTTTGCCTGCTGGGATGGCATAGATCTGCGAAGCAGTTGCTCCAATTTAAAGCTAGTTCTCCAGAATATGCATAATACGGCTAAAGCCCACTTTTATACAATAAAGAAATGAAATATTGTTTTTAACTAGTTTTTTTGTTTGTGAGTGGTTTTATTCCTTCATTAAAACAAGGGTAGGCAGCCCATAGACAACATCTGGCTTCTTCCCCTATCTCCATGTTATACTTACAAAGCCCTGTTAGCCTAAGTGACAAAGTCAACTAGTGAACTAAATGCCAAAAGAGAATTTGACCCTGATCTAATACTAAGCCTGCTAGCTAAATCTCTATATTATATGTCAAGGAATAAGGCAAACATAATTAAATTTTTGGAATTTCAGTGTGACAGAAGCACGGGCAAAGTTTTTGTAGTCCAATTTCGGATTATAATACACTAATACAGAGGTGTTAAACTGGCAGCCCGCATCATGCATAGGCCACACCCCCTCTAGCTCCGCAAAGGCAAAAAACATCGCGATATGTCGCGTGACGCGATCGAGTTTGACATCCATGCACTAATACAATGCAGGGAATGTTAATTTGCCTAAAAATTTGCTCAGTTTGCTAGTTAATGTGTTTGATAACTTTTTAAAAACAATGCAATGGTAGTCTTCTCTCCTGTGAGAAATTCTTTTATTTAAAAAAAATAATGAAATGCATCCATTATTTTCATGCTCAACGTTCAATATACTGTATGCTCATGCTCATAAGGAACTGTGTACTCCACATGGTTCAGTCCAGTCTCCATGCATTTCTGATTTGAGTACCAACTCCACCCAAGAGTTTAATAAATTCATTGTAGCAAACCTCTGCGTATACATCCCACATAAAACAGCTTGTGGTACTCTCCACGTTTAGCCAGCATATGATTGATGTATTGCCAGGAATTCAAAGGGATGGTGAGGGAAGATAAAGCCAGTTTGAAAGAGGTTGGATGAGGAGGGATGGAGATCATGAGAAAATAAATGGTAACTCTCTAAATGGTAAGTATGCAGCTGATAGACTTGGAATATGTTCTATTTCCTGCCAGAACAAACCGTAGCACATTGTTTTTCCCAGGCTCAGGTGAAACAATTGCCTTAAGTCCCATCTATTGGTCTAAAGAGGTCGGTGAGGCACTTGTTCCACCCACACTACTTTCTTCTGCTCATCAGCGACAGCCACACGGATACAGCTGTTGAGAGCATCAAGGTCACCCCAGGCATCGGGAGCAATGGTGCGATAAAGGCAGGACACTGTCTCCAGCTGGGCCTCATCTTTCCGAGCACTCTCCAAAAGTTGGTCCTCAGTTGCTCCAAGGCGCTGAAGAGCTTTCCTGAAATTCAAGCCATTTAGGTATGGGAATCAGAATTTGGGAGCTTACTCACAAAGTATGTTTATGGGTGCTAAGGAAAGGCTGAAGATTGATGTTTACAGGAGAAAGAATTGCCAAGATCAAGATACAGTGGATAAATGCAAAACTGTGTGCTAGGTAAAATTATTTTAGGTGCATCTTTGATGATTAAAAATAATTGGGTACCAATTTGGCCAGAGAGAAATGCAAGTCATCAAAATATCAGCACTTACTTGATTTTCTTGGCATTCTTCTCACAGATGGTGATGAAAATAATGATGGGATAAATGTCCATTGCCAGAAGTTCTTGCACACTCTCCAGGCCCAGATCCATCCAGGCATGCACATCCTAGAGATAGAGTGAGATGTATAACTGTATGGATACTACTGAACAATATTTGCAGTGCTGATCCTAAGGGTATACGCATCCTAATCCCTCACCCGATATCATTGCATCTGTACCCAAGTACAACATCTGTTTTTGCAGCCTCTAGTACCTTTTGCATTAACTGTTCCAGATCCCATCGAGGAATACAAGAGCTGCCATTCAATTCTTTATTTTCATGGAAGGATTCTGTGTTCTGAGTGTCTGCAGGAGCAGGAAGGGGAAAAAATGAGAGGGCATAGTTCTGAATTCAAACTAAATCTCTTTTTCTTATGTTTTGTTAGAAGTAATGTTTGGATACATGAGAGAACGAGAAAATTCAGTACCAAGAAATATTCTATGTTCTAGAACAAGACAACCATTTCAACAGGAATTGGTGAACTCAAAGGTGCTTTTTCAAAAGGCCACTGGACTATGTTAGTCCAGTGGCCTTTTGAAAAATAACATTTGAGACAAGCATGACCTGGATGGCTGAGAATCTCCACAGACATGAACTCATGAAGTTTACTGTGAGCAAATGAGCTGTCTTCTAGTTCAGCTAGCCCAGGGGTGTCAAACTCAACGCCCGCAGGCTGGATCCGGGCCATGGAGTGCTTAGATCTGGCCTACAGGGCCACCCTGGAAACAGCAAAGGACTGGCCCGCAGTGCCTCTACCAGTGAAAACGGAGCTCAGGAGGGCCTCTCGAGCTCCATTTTCTCTGGCAGAGGGTTGCAGGAGGCCATTGCAGCCAAAAACAGAGCTCAGTAGTCCATTTTCACTGGCAGAGTGCTTGGACCACCACAGGCACTCCCGACATGATTGACATTGAACTGGCCATGCCCACCCTGGCCATGCCCCCCCCCCCGGCGAGGTCAAACACAATCCTGATGTGGCCCTCAATGAAATCGAGTTTGACACCCCTGAGCTAGACATTTCTACTAACTTTGTCTCAAGTTCAGATGCTGAGGTTTCCAGGACTTAAAACAATATTTCTCTGCAAAATTCCACCAAACCAGCTGACTCTTGTATACCTGAGGGACATTTTTCGAATTCCCTGGAAAGGCATAGCTTGTCAGCCAGGATCTTCCTCAAAAGTGCTGGCACCACAAGTACTGGACGTGGCTGCCCAGGTCTGTAATGCCTGACAAAAGTATATGGCATCAGACTGACACAATTCCTGGGACTCACTAGAAAGGAAAGAGTAAAGCAATCAGAGAAATAAATCCACTGTTTGTTTGTTTTTTATTCCTAGCTATGTTTTAAGAAAGCATATTTGAAGACATTTATTAAATTGCCCCAATTAAAGATTCTTTAGAATTACAGTCAGGAACATAAAAAGCCAGAAACATATAAAGTGGTTACTTATGATGATAAGTAATCTGGTTACTACAGAAAGATATTTTTTCTAGAAAATGGTCAAACATTTGTAGGTCGTAATCATAATTTTCAACAACAATAAACAATATTGCAGTAGTTGAACTTACCTTTTGGCTTGTTGGAATCTGAGAAACTACATTCCATAGTGGACCAAAGTGGATTGATCCTGTTACTTGTACTCACAATACGGACCAACTTGCGTTGAAAACTGGAATTCTACGGTCAAAAGGAAAGGCATTATATTAAACCCAGAATGTATAGAGCCAACCCAGGAGTTATGGCAGTAGTTAGTGTTGAATATGCAAGTAGGAGTGAGTCTTACAACAGCCTTTACTCCCAGCGGGAAAATGATCAAGCGTCAGTGACTGACAGGCCGGACAGCTCCCGGTAAAAGGAGCTGCAGCCTCAGGCAGTCCTCAGTTCGTAGTTATTTTGTTGTTGTTCTGTTGCCTGCAATAAATGGTTGTTTTACTTCACTATGATTGTCCTGCCTCTCTTTTTGTGTCCGGACTTAACAGCTAGCTGGGCAATTATAGGAACTAAGCTTGGGATCACCACCTTGGGGAAGTTGCCTTAGAACAATGTCCCCAAAGATCTTTCATGCCAAGCCTTTGACTCAAGTAATTCTCACCCAGGTGTCCCTCACATATTAGTAGGAAAACAAGTCCTATTTTAGTGCAGTATACAGTATCTGGTGCTCTGGGTTGGCCTATTGTATTGTTAAGAGTTCTCTGGCCTGCAATGTTGGATTACTTCTGTGATATCACCAGTGCAGGAGATGTGGGGGATGTGAGGTTATGCAATATACAACTTTCTACTATGTCAGTTACTGTAGAGACATAGTATAGTACTGTACAGTACTGAGTTCTATGGATGCCAATTATTTTGTATGTGATTGAAGTCTTTAACTGCATTTCTTTTATAGGGTTAAGTCTACATCTGTTGATTACCCCTTGGTTGGAGTACCATGATTCAAAGAATTCTTTTGGATTTTTTGATAATTCTAAAATTGCTATTCCCATCTATTTCCTAGGTTGTTTGTGTGGAGGGAGATCAGTGATGTAATGCAGTATGGAGTTCCTCTTCCTTATGCCCATCTTGATCCAGCTTGATGGAGATGCATTTTTGTAATTTAGTTTGCAGTCTGAATCAACTTGCAAATTTAACTTCCTAAAGCAGAGTGAAAGATTGTCTCATTACCTTCCTGGAAACCATGTTCTTTTGGGCCAATTCTTGAATGAGGGCAATGAGTTGTTGTTGTGCCCTATATCAAAGAAATGGGAACAGAAATGTGTAAGGCAGAAGAAAGCAGATATGCACCTCTGCATTAGATAGACAAGATTGTCCACTCTTTGGACTTATTGAGATGATCATACTCACTGGAAGTAGTTGGGGATGGTACCAGCATCCATGTCTTTCATGGTATAAGGATTCACCTGGCAAGCGCTCCACTGAGTTTGGCCTTGATATACAGTGTCAGTGACATGCAGAATGTTATGGCATCCAACCGAGAGTTCTCCAGGATCTTGTTTCTCAAGGCATAGGTTGGATCGGATATAGAAGGAGTCACCAGATGTCACCAGCTTGGAGTTCAGGTCAGTCAATAGTTTCTTGTAACCTAGTAAGATTAAGTTTGTTGGAAACTATGAATCAAAGTACAGCAATAGCCCGAGTCAGGTGGGACTGAGGATAAATATGTGAGAGCACAATTACTTCCCAAACAGATCCTTTGCATTCCATATTCATGTCCAGTGAGATACCAAAATCAGGGGAATACATTTTGATGCGCAATCACTGTATGTACAATTTCCAATTCACATTTAGGATTCAGGGATGGGAAACTGGAAATCCCAGGAATGTTCAGGAATTTCCAAAATCACATTATTCTGGGTTTTTTTCATAATATGTGACCAAAAGGCACTGTGCACACTCAAAGCCATTGAATTGTTACCAAAGCTGAGAACCTCTTAAATTGGCTCTGGTTACTCCCTGCATACACTGGATCTGTCAATGGCATCTGTTGTACCAAGTTGGTTGTACCAAAGCCCCAAGCAAAAGGTTTCTCAGAACTTTGTTTATTAAGACCGATCAGAAAGCCACCCCACTTTCCAAAAGCCACAAGAAGAATGGAAGAGGGCACCTTCTGGCTAGCATTGTCAGTGGTTATCCTGGGTAATACTATTTCTTATTTTCTTGATTCCTCAACTGATTTTTCTTAGGTTTTGGAAAAACATAAATGCTGGGAAGGTATTCCTGCATGGAAACACCATGTTGATCCTCCTTCATACTAATTACAATGGAACACAATCCACTCCCCCATCTCAATTATGATTACATCTTTTACATTAACTTGAGTGGTATAGTACAGAAAAGTTTCTTCTTGTCTTCCAGTATGCAACTCTTAGGGGTACTCACAAATCTATATTTGTCATACTTCATTGTAGGATCCCACTAAGAGGGAGAAATACCTGATCACCAGTATTCTTGGATCATAAATTTTAACTTTTGCACTTTGAAGCTACCATGTACACCAGGGATAGATTATATGAATTGTCAATAAAGCCCAATTTCTATTAACTGTATGGTTTATCATGAGGTCTAATGGGAGTCATAGCTCAGCAACCTTTAGAGAGACAGACAGTAGCCCATCTCCAAGGCAAGCAAATATCCTTACCTTCCATGTTGTGCTTCACAGACAAGCAACAAAATCCATTCACTTTTTCCAGGACCCAAAGTGCCTCCTCAAGAGTTGCATCTTCTAGGACAGCTTTGAAACCTGGTTCCATGACTCCATAATCCACCTATACATCCAAAGAACTTGAAATGTTGATCAAAGAGACACAGTTTGAGGAAATCAAACAGTTGCAACCTAGCTCAGCTCAGAGACCGGAAAGAACTTTCCCATATTAATGATACTTTTACAGAAATAGTAACTGCTTGACAGTGAAGGGGGGTTTATAATGGAACTGGCAGCTGAACTACATAGTTTAGAGAAGAGTTTCAGTCATTTTATGGGACATATAGTGAGACATGGGACACAAAATTATGGGACATGATTCACTATTCAGTAAAATCTTATTCTGATGATTGTTTAACTACTGCCTTGAAATTAGACCAATTTGGATGTATGAATAAATCTAAATCCTTCATAATTTGTGAACGATTATATTAATTAAATATAAATACACACCCACACACCTACACATATACATATGCTGTATATATACATACAAACACACACACATAATCATAGTCATTTTGAATACATAGCAAAAAAAAAAGAGTCTTGAGAATTAACAAGGTTGTTACTATATGTTCAAAGGTACTACAGCTAATCTTTCTGCCTTTTATTTTCCCCTAAACAACAACCCTGTGAGGTAAATTGGGCTAAGAGAGAATAACTGGCTCAAAGCCACCAAGCCAGCTTTTCTGCCTAAGGGAGGCCTAGAATTCAGTTTCCTGGTTTCCAGGACAGCACCTTCACCACTGCACCAAACTGGCTCTCTTCTTCTAGCATGTTCTAGTACATTCTGCCCAATCATTCCCATTTGAGCCTCATATAAGCAAAAATAGCAAAGCAAAACTATGGATTTTTGCCTATGGTTTGCTTAGTATGATATCTGAACTGGGATTCGTGGCCTTTGTGCTCCTTGACTTAATAGAAAAGCAACGGTCAACCATTACATTTCAGATATTAACCAGCAGAACAGCTTGCCTTCAGAAGTTGTGGGTGCTTCATCACTGGAGGTTTTTAAGAAGGGACTGGACAGTCACTTGTCAGAAATGGTATAGGCTCTCCTGCTTGAGCAGGGGGCTGGACTAGAAGACCTCCAAGGTCCCTTCCAGCTCTATTCTGATTGAGTACATTGAGATATAAAAACTAAACAAACTATGGGAGGTGATTCCCTGGCTTGTTTAACCACTCATATGGTAGATAAAACTATGCAAAAGCAGTTAAGCAATAAGCTTCTGTTCAATAATAAACTGGCTTATTCTGGCTTACTTTATTTTCAAATAAATTAATTTGTTCCAAGCTAGTTGTAAAAAAATTACCCTGAAGTATTCCGGGTGTTGTGCCACCCTGAAGATTTCACCATCACCGCTCAGACTGGCTGAGTAAATTCTGAGCTTTTCAGATGCTGTGATTCTAGTTCAATGAATGCTAGCAAAGTTACCTTTCCTTGTTTCAGAAATGGCCAGATTGGCAGGGGAATTCAGGGAACTAAAGTCTATGCAGCTGAAAGATATCCAGAAATGGAAAAGACTGACAAGACTTTCCAGTACAGAGATCACATTTTCCCAGCCCTAAAACTGCTAATGAATCGCTGGAGAACTACTATGGAATTTTTATAGCAACCATGATCATTCTAGGTGCTAATGCTGCAGGCTTGCTGGAAGTACCTTCAGCACCACTTAGAATGCTCGACTTTTTCTATTTTGTTTTCTTTCTCAGGGACTGATGGCATGTCAGCCGATATAAAATCTTGAGCATTTCCTTTAAACGGGATAAGGACAGAGATAGCGTTAGAATGAGAAATGTTCTCCAGAGAGAAATATCTCATCTTTACACAAATACACACACTGTGGAGTTCCCCCCCCCCGCACCCCAGATGAGCAGCTTTTCTGTTTCCCTACACTTCTCGATCTAGTTAAAACACACTTGAGATTGTTCCTGGCTATTAGGGCGATTTGCACATCTTTTCAGCCAACCAAACACTGTGAGCACTGTCCCTGTCTGACTCAGAACAGAGCCCAGAGAACTGCCACAATCAGTGTTTGTTAGCTGCCCTTTCAAATTGCCCCATAATTGGATGCCTTGTCCCTGCCTCCTTCAATTCCATTAAGTCAACAGCTTAAACAAATCCTTTCCCTTTTTTTCTCAACCGGAAAATAAAATAATTACCATGCAACCTCTTCTAATTCCGTGTGTTTCATGATGTATACTGCACTATTTTTTTTAATGAACGTTTATCCATTGTTTGGGGAAAATCCTAGAGGTAATTTGAAGGGAAGCAGCAGAAAGACAAGGAGATTGCAAAAATAACCAAACCATTAAAAACCTTCAAAAGCTTATTATCAGTGACTATAGTGGGAAACTTACATTATTGTCAACCCCTGTAACCAGGGGTGAAATCTAAAATTTGTTACTACCGGTTCTGTGGGTGTGGCTTGGTGGTGGTGGGGGTAATGTGATTGGGTGGGCGTGGCCAATTTTTTTTTTTTTACTTGTAAAACCATGTTAAAAAATGCTTTCAAAAGGCTCTGACGATCCCAGCTGAGTTTCCTGATCAGCAGGCAACTCAGCTGGGATCGTCAGAGCTTGGATTGTCAGAGCCATTTAAAAGAAAAAAAAGGCTCTGATGATCGCGTGGCTCAACTGGGCATGGGGGGGCGGGGGCAGGGATTTTTGCTACTGGTTCTCCAAACTGCCTGCTGCCATCACTACCTACTCACCCGAGCCGGTCCGAACCGGGAGCAATTCACCCCTGCCTGTAACCTGTAATGTTGTCTTATTAGCATTTCTGCATTTGAACCAGGGAGGATAAGAATCGATGATTTTTTTAAAAAAAATCAAAAACATCGGATTTTTTAAAAATTTAAATTGGATTTTAAAAAATTTTTAATCAAATTTATTTTAATAAAATGCTTTTGGAGTAAACATCTATCTAAAGATAGTTTTCTATTTAAGATATATTAATACTTTTGTTTATTCAGCATGAAATGGAGCTTAGTTACGTAGCATGAGACTATATTCTGCAATATTGGGACTGTCGGTGGGTCAACAGCAGGTCAGAGGAGGAGCCGCTGCAGGACAGAGATGACAGTTACTCTTTAAAAATTATGATTTAAATTGAGTTGATTTAAATCAAGCTTTTTTACTAGTGATTTAAATCACGATTTAAATTGTGATTTAAATTGGCTTGATTTAAATCAAATCCACCCTGATTTGAACCCCTTATCTTAACTTTGATAGAATCTATAACGGAAGCCAGCAAGATGTGAGGTGGGGTGAAAAAAATCCCCTCCAATGGGAGATCAGACTATTCCTTAAAGCACAAGGTAGCAACATGTTGAAATTTAAACTGTTGAAACTGCACTAATGGCAAGATACTCCCAAACTGCAAAGCCCAGCTCAGGTGTGGTCATGCTGCTCTAGTACCAGCATTGCATCATTTGGTAGAGCCCACTGTCCTTTAAAGAAGGGAGTCCCCAACCCCCAGTCTGTGGACCAGCACTGGACTTTGCCATGCCAGAAACTGGGGTGTACAAACAAGCAAAGCCCTATTCGCAGGATGCAGGCAATATACAAAACCATACCCCCTCCGGCCTACGGAAAAACCTCTCTCCACGGAACTGGTCCCTGGTACCCCAAAGGTTGGGGGCCGCTGCTTTAGAGATTTTGCAGGAAGGTAGAACACGACATACAATGAAGATGTAGGAATGTCTTACCAGCACAATCTGCTGGCCTGGTGACAAAGACATCTCATCAGCAATGGATCCAGGAGTGACTCGATGAATGAAGATGCCAGTCTGGTTGCCCCCAATGATGCTGATGTGCTCCAACAAGGCATTGGCTTGGAAGGCAATAGTTGTGATACGGCTTGGGAAGCGCTGTGCAAGTCGGCGGCGCATGGGTACACTAAGAAGAGGACAAAGCAGACAGGATAAAGTCCATATAGGTTCTGGCTCTTCCCACTGATGCATCTCTCCAACTTTAGACTGGCTTCTATGCTGGTCTTAACTGAGCAGAAACACTTATCTGTGGCTATTCAATGTGAAGATTAAAACAAATTTAGATCAAGGAAAGCCATTATGGGCTTGAAATGTCCATCATCAGATACAGTATTATAAATCAGTGGTAGGGAATATTTTAGGATTGATGTATATATTTGAATTTTTATAATATGTTATGGATATTTCCATGAAATGGCTATAATAGGGAGGGTTGCCTATAATAAAATAGTATGTATGGCCATGATACATAGTATGTATCTCTTTACCTATGACAAAGGGGTAGATGGTTGCTCCCTACTGTATGTAGGCTCTATCACTCCAGTTTACTCTTGCTATTTTATTCTTGTCTTTTTTGTTGGGCTGTTTGCAGCATTTGTCTTTTTTATTTTTATTTTTTTAGAATGCTGAAAGGCCCAGAGACAATATTTAAACTAAAAATAGTGCTTCACTCTATTCTGCAGGATGTTGTCTTCCTATTAAAAATATTTGAATAGCTTTTGCAGAGGAAGAAAACTAAGGAGGTGCTTTGGCCACTGTGAATGTAAAACTTGTAACATTTTCCTGCCATCTAGTGGCTACCAGATTTTGCTGCCCACTCTAGTTTTAAGTAATGTCACAGTGCCTTGGCAGTTGTTCTATATAAACCAAGAAAATAACATACCTCTAATTTCTACTTGGACATGAACAGCAATGGTGGGTTGCTACCGGTTCGCCCTGGATCGGGCAAACCAGTAGCAGTGTCAGCGGAAGGCTCCGCTCACCCGCCTGGATGTATCTGCGCATGCGCAGAAGTTGATGCACATGTGCAGAAGCAGTGTGCGCATGTGTGAGCATGCACACGCCCACAAGCGAACCAGTAGTGGCCAAAATTGAAACCCACTACTGATGAACAGGCAACAGTCAAGCGAGCAGTGCAATGGCCTGCAGGCATGCTTTTATTTAAACTAGGCTTATTCCTTTGCAGAAAGTAGCCACAATGGAAAAGGGTATGTCGGAGACTTGAAATAAAAGACCATCTCTTTGCCACACATTAATAAACATAAAAGGACACCAATAATGCAATAGTGCCTCAAAGGATCAGAGGAAATAATCAGAATACAAAGTCATTTCTAAGACCTCACATTTTACCCCTTAAAGAGACCTTCTGTGAGGATATGTAGGTAATCCTAAATTTACAACCAAAATTGAGTCCAAAATTTCTGTTGCTAAGCAAGACAGCTGTTACGTGAATTTTGTCCCATTTTACAATCTTTCTTGTTTCTTTCGTGCGGCCACAGTTGTTAAATGAATCACTGCAGTTGTTAAGTTAGTAACATGGTTGTTAAGTGAATCTGGCCTCCCCACTGACTTTGCTTGTTGGAAGATCGCAAAAAGTGATCACATGACCCTGGGACACTACAACCATCATAAACACATACCAATTGCCAAGTATCTAAATTTTGATTACGTGACCACAGGGATGCTGTAACCATTGTAAGTGTGAAAAATGGTCCTAAGTCACTTTTTTCAGTGCATTGAAATGGTCACTAAATGAATGGTTGTAAGTTGAGGACTACCTGTACCAGTGGTAGGTTGCCCCCGGTTCGGACCGGTTCGCAAGAACCCATAGTAAAACCGGTGGGAAGTTCTGCCCACCGACCTGGATGTCGTCATAGGCAATCTATGCATGTGCAAAAGCTTGGTGCATGCGCGAGCGAAGCAAGCACACGCGCATGATCCTGTTGCAAACTGGTAGTAAAGGCAAGTAGAACCTACCCCTACATATGTATAAGAGATCCATGATTCTGAATTACTCTTAAATACAAATAATTATGCCCATATTTTCTTTTTTGCCTGAATAAAAGTTTATTTTATACCTTTCTCTAATATTTGCCTTCTGTAGATTCCGTAGCTAACAATCACAGTTTGTCCTTGAGTTACTCCTCACACTGATGGGTCTGATAGTTGTCAAAACAGTGACAGATACAGATTGCCTCCCTTCATTAAAAAAAAAAAAAGCAAGCTTTTCTGGCTTCCTATATGAAAAAAAACTTGGGACACCAGTTTTGCCTCTCTGAATTGCCTATATATTGATGTCTCATTTGAAAGTACTGTAAGATACTTGTTGGAATCTTTGTGTTGTGTCTTCCAGTCAATTCTAGTCATCAGAGCTCTTAGATTCTTGATTCTTTCCTGTCTAGATTGTCAAGTGGGAAGTTTGGCAGCTAAAACCGTCTTTCCATTATTTATTTATTTATTTTTATTTATTAAATTTATTGACCTCCTGACTTATTATAGGGTAGTTCTGGGCGGCTTACAATATTAAAAAGGATAAAACTATATCCTTTTATTACCAATATTACCAATATTCTTTTATTTACAATATTAAATGGATAAAATTATACAAAACATATACCCAAATAAAATACTATAAAAATCTAACTATAAATTATTTCGCTTCATATTCCTTGTCTTTGGATTTGTCAATACCATAAAGCATTATAAAATAAAACCACTTCGCTGGGGACTGTGTTTACCTCTCAGAGATGCAAGGGTCTACGTGGAGCCAGAGGGAAGAGCCATCTGTAAGAAAGATACATTCAAACACATGAGACCAAAGCAAGCAGTGGTTAGTTACTAGTCCAGGCCTCCCTGAAATCAAGCAAAATTGCCTTTATGGCTAGTAAATAATCTTCAACACATTCTCATTGTATTTTCCCTGCCTTGTTACGATATGAATTCCCAATCTTTTTCTCCTTAAGGAGGAAAAACAAGGGGAGGAAAATTGAACAAAGAGCAAAATTGGAAATAATTTTTCCATATTGTAGGGGGTTATAGTAGGAGAAAACGGGAAGCAAAAAGGTATAGGATTTCCAGGATTTCCCAAATTTGGGCCAACCTGGCTAAGTATCCAGAAGTCCAAAAGCTCTGGAAAGAACCAGACTGATTTGTACCGTCCCTTCTTTTTTCCTCTTTAATCAAAATTTAAATTTGAACAATATCTTTAAAACTAATTTAATGCCTTGCTGTTATTTATGTTATGGATTTGCCTTAACATTATGTGGGCTTTAGCAAATAGATCTTTCCAAATGATACTGCTCTCCAAATCATTCTTGGACTTAAAAAAAGCAGGTTTACAAATACATTAATGAGGGAATGTTTTCCTTCCTCTTCCACAGGCTAGAAAATACAAAGAAAATGTTGAATATTCAGTAAAGGAGTAAAGCCGAAGAAATAGGCTTCATTCAGGTCCGCCGTCTAGGCGGGAAAAATAGTTTAAGCCGATTGGCTAAGACGTCTGACAGCTCCGTATGAAAGGGCAAGCTATCAGACAAACATTTGCTGGGTTATTGTTTGTTCTAATAAAGAGGTGAAGCCAACGATCTGCCTCTGTCTCTTCAATCTCCCACTATACAACAGAAAATGTTTCCCCTGGGGGAAACTCTTACCATCTCTCCCCATGTCATATTCAAAAGAGGGATCCCTCCCTTTCTCTTCAGCTGAGGTGACAGAAAATTCCTCGTCCAGGAACTCCTGAGAACTGTTTCAAGAAGAGACATAAAAGAGAGGGAAACTACAACTTGTGAATGGAAAAAATAAAAGCTGCCAGAGTTTTCCCATTCCTTTTGGAGGCTGCAAGGCCACTCAAGAGCATTTTCTGAAGTTACTTCTAGAGTGAAGGCCTGGTGTGACTTGGAGCTGCCTTAGATGGGCATTTTATTCTGAGAGTTACCTGGGCCTGGGGCAGAACCTTTTATTTGACAATCTATTGTACAAATAGTCTTCAATTTACAACCATTCATTTAGTGACTGTTTGAGGTTACAATGACATTTTAAAAAGTGACTTATGAACATTTTTCACACCATTGCAGCATCCCCATAGTCACATGATCAAAATTCGGATGCTTGGCAACTGGCATGTATTTGTGACAGTTGTAGTGTCCCAGGGTCATGTGATAACTTTTTACAACCCTCTGACCAGCAAAGTCAATAGGGAAACCAGGTTCATTTAACAACCATATTATTAACTTAAAACTGAAGTGATTAATTTAACAACTGTGGCAAGAAAGGTCATAAAATAGGGCAAAATTCATTTAACAACTGTCTTGCTTAGCCACAGAAAATTGGGAGTCATTTATGGTCGTAAATTGAGGATTACCTATATCGAATACTTCAGAAGTGTGGGCCAGGGCACTTGCTCTCCTTTCCCCTTTTCCAAGTTCTTAGCAAACTATTGTCTTTTACAATATTTAATTGAAAGTGAAATCCACCATAGCTAAATGACTGACACTCCTCTAAATCAGGTAGAATTATGGGACATTCAAGCCCTTTTGAGCTGTGTTTTTCCTTTCAGCCATACCCTATCTCAATTACTTATAGAAAAATGATGAATCTGTTTTTTCATTATTATTACTTTATGTATGTCTGAATTTGTTTTACTTGTGTTTCATTTTTGTAATTATTGGACATTTGTTTATGTAACATGTAACACCACACGATTGGATTGGATTGGATATATTTTTAAAAAATGAATGAATATGTCAAGATTTCTTTCTCTTTTGTGTGTGTCAAGTTAGGAGAGTCAAGTCAGCAGAGTCAAGTTAGGCATTTTCTGAATTTTTGAAATGCCAAGACCAAGAGGTTTTCCGCACTGATTTAGTTCAAAGGATAAAGGGTGCGGTTTGGCCTCTTGAGACTTATTTTAAAGTTCAAAAGATCAGCATAGCTATTTCAGATATGAGCCAGGGATATTCTTAATCAAATCTCTGTATTATTTATTTGATTGAAAATATAATTTGACATATATTATTTTATGTTACGTGTTATTTTGTATTATATAAACAAAAGCTTTAGAAATCCAACAGGCTGACAAAGAATTGTTACTATTTAGATTGTTTGTAAAAAATAGCAATTCAATTTGCATGATTACTTTCAACATTCTCTTATTTCCTCTGTGCCAAAAATGGGCATCCTAAATTTTAAGTGTTGCATGCAGCTTCCAAACAGTATTTGGGAGCCTCCACCTCTCACAAACCTTTTCCATTACACTGCAGTGAAATGGGCTGTTAAGAAACATAGCATCATTGTATGCAGCTTTAGGATATTTTTAACCTGTTAAACCCTTTCAAGATGAGGGAAAATAGCAATGGCAACAGCACTTAGACTTATATGCTACTCCACAGTGCTTTACACCGCTCTCTGTGTGGTTTACAGAGTCAGCATATTGCCCCCAACAATCTGGGTCCTCATTTTACTGATCTCAGAAGAATGGAAGGCTGAGTCAACCTTGAGCCGGTCAGGATTGAACTCCTAGCTGTGGGCAGAATTAGCTTGCAATGCTGCATTCTAATCACTGCGCCACCACAGCAATAGTGGGTTGCAAAACCCATTGCTACTGGTTTGCTCGTGTGCGCGCTTGCGCGCCCGCACGTTTCTGCACATGCACAGAAGCATCCGGCGCAGGTGGGCGGAGCCTGCTGCTGCTGCCGCTACCAGTTCGCCGATCCAGGTAGAACCCACCACTGCACTACGGCTCCTCCAGAAACAAAACTGGAAATCATAGCCCCATCACAGCGTATTCATCATGCACAAGTACAAGGTTACCCACCTTGTTCTTAACCTGTCATAAATAACAGTTAACAGAATAACAGAGTTGGAAGGGACCTAAGCGGTCTTTCTATTAGAACAGGTCCATTTAACTCTAGTGGAACTAAACACCTGCATGACTGGAGACTAGATTTTATTTTACAGAATCCAATGGAACATGAAGACCTTAAAGGAGTCAGTTTTTACCTCTCAGCATTGTGTGAGACACTTTGTGTGAAACACTTGCTCCCAGCAC
This sequence comes from Ptyas mucosa, assembly GCA_012654045.1. Taxonomy (NCBI): domain Eukaryota; kingdom Metazoa; phylum Chordata; class Lepidosauria; order Squamata; family Colubridae; genus Ptyas; species Ptyas mucosa. The sequence continues at coordinate 15,328,851 of WNWU01000020.1, forward strand.
TTGAAAAAACCTAGAAGTGTTCTTTGTCCCATCTGCAAATTCAGTCTAGGACAAAATATGAGATATCTCCACAAAAACCCGAAATAGTTACCTCCAAGAAAGCGAGCTGTCTTGCATGGCTCTTCTCTGTAGAGAAAGTTTACAAGGTGGGATTGGGCTGCATGATCGGAAACTGTCCATTTGATCATGACTTGACCAAGACTACGAAATAAAAGGACAGTCAGGTCATAAGTATCCTCCAGTGTGATTGAACTCAAATTTCCCCATTCAGAGCTATTCCCAAGTTTTCTGGTAAAGCTTTGCCTAGCAGACCTTTGGTCAACTTCAAGAGCAGGCCTATTCCATATCTCACCATCCCTCCTTACCCAAGATCTTGAATGTAAAGATACAAAGGTATGAGATGGGTGGAGGATTGAAATGCACACCTCTGATATGCTGATCAAGCTGTCCTGACTGTCCTCCCGAGGACAGATGGCATGCATTCGTACTAGGGGCTGCTTTTTCTTTGGACAATGGTCCTTGGATTCAATGATGGGAGGCCCATTCCTTGGTACCTGCTAAGGAAATAAAAAGTGTCCCCTCAGAAGAATATCTTGATTCAAAAGACAGAGAAGAGTCTGTGGGGTTTATATGCCAAACCACTATCTTTCATATGCCATGACTGCCAACAGATGACCCATAGATACTGGCTTTCACTTCTCACAATTGTTGAGATCAAGTGAAGATTTCATGTAATGCTTTTTTTTTGGTAAAATAAACTGCTGTAGATTAAGTCAACAGCCTTAGCTGTATCCTTGCTACATGAAGTATTTACTACTAATAAGGATAGTATCAGTTCTAACACATATTAGGCTGTATATCATAAGAATATATAATCTGGTTCAAATGTTGCAAGTCAGTGTACTTTGCAAATCACCTAGGAGATACAAACAGTGCATTAATATCCTGTCTGATAAAAATATAATTCAGTGAGTCACGCAAAGATAGAAAGAGAGTAGTGTGGAGATGGGAATGACCTTAGGAGATAGGAGGAAGAGCTGCAGGTAAGACAACCATCATACAAAAGATATATTTCCGCCCCCAGAAGCAGAAAGGACCCGCCCTAGTTTCCTGGGAAGTAAAAGAGGGGAGAAATACTTTCAGATTTGCAAGATTCTGTTACTGTGATCTAGCAATAAAGGCAATGTTAATACCTATAGTTTGTGGTCCTTGTCTTGAAGGAAATAGCTACTTAAAAAGGAATCAGATGGGAAAATTGAGAACACAAAATAAAATTCTGTTTATTCTGTAATAACTGCATAACAGGTTTTCAAATATTAGGAGAGCACTAGAGGCATTTTGGGAAAGCACAGATTTATCCCTTTTTCTCCTAAGCCCAGGCCAGTGGTGAAATGCTACTGGTTCACACTAATTCGGGCAAACCAGTAGTGATAAAAACTATTGGTTCGGGTGAACCGGTAGTAAAAAAAAAGCTAATGGTTCCTCCGAACCAGTATTTCCGACGATCAGCTGTGCCGCATGATTTAAAATCACTAGAAAGCAGGAAATCCTGCTTTCTAGTGAATCTAAATCACGCGGCACAGCTGTCCCCCTCCCCGCTGTTCTACTTACCTTCCCAAGCCTCCTTTTTCTGTGTGAAGCGGGTGTTTGGTGTGCGTTTGGTGCACACTACACATGCACTCACAGCGCACGCTTGGTGCACACCACGCATGCGCAGCCAGCGAACCGGTGGCAAACTGGTTCAGATTTCACCACTGGCCCAACCACGATCATAACTTACAGTAAGCACCGAATCTCCCATGCTGGCTTTTTTCCTGACTTCACAAATTTCATTTGTGAGCTCAAAGACTTTACGGCGAAGAGAATCTTTATCCAGGAGGCTTTGGGAAATTTCCAACTGAGCAGTGTCCCTGGCATTGTAGGCCTACAGGAATTAGATAGAGATCATTACGTATGAAGGTTTTGAGATTTTAAAAAAAATGACAGAAATAAGCTATATAGGCAACGCGAAGCACATTTCATGTAGTAATTAAAATGGCTTTAGTAATGAAGGTAGGAACGGTGAGAATCAATCCAAAGAAAGGGACATACTATAGAACTATAGTAACCAATAATACTGTAGTAATTTTAAAAACACAGGTACTCCTCGACTTACAACAGTTCATTTAGTGATCGTTTTAATGTTACAACAGCACTGAAAAAAGTGACTTATGAACACTTTTCACACTTCATAACCATTGCAGACTCCTCCCATAGTCACATGATCAAAATTCAGATGCTTGACAACTGTTTCACGTTTATGACGGTTGCAGTGTTCTGGGGTCTTGTGATCCCCTTTTTCAACCTTCTGACAAGCGAAATCAATGGGAAAATCAGATTCACTTAACGACTATCTTACTAACTTAACAACTACAGTGATCCACTTAACAACTGTGGCAAGAATGGCTGTAAAATGGGACAAAATTCACTTAATAGATGTCTCACTTAGCAACAGAACTTTTGGGCTCAATTGTGGTCGTTAAGTCAAGGACTACCTGCAATGGCTGTAGCATTGGACATAGTGAACCACTGCATGAAAGCTGCATGAAGCCTCGTTTGCAAAGTACAAAATTAAATAAAAATCTCTTTTAGGGGTTCCAAGGTACTGAGTTCTACCAATGGACTTTACATGACTCAAAGTATTTAAATTGGCAGTTCAATCTGCAAGGTTCAATCATGTTAAGATCTCTGCCAGCAAGACAGTCTCTCTCATCTTCTGACAACCTTTTTGTCACTTTGATTGAAAAGCTCTCATTCCATGCTAATCACATTTTCTAATACCTGATCTCTTTCTTTCTGTAGATCAGCTATTTGAGCCTGAAGGGCACTGATTTGCTCCTTGTAGATCTCACAGTCCATCTTCATCTTTTGACATTCAATTAAGGTATTTTCCTTTTCTTCCCAACACTGCACAAAAACACAAATACAGCAAGATGAAAGTATATAGTCTTGGTATCATTTTTTCCCCCTATTTAGGGCCTATTGCTCTTATTACATGTAACATTGGCAAGTCTTACAAAAGCAATAGTCTAATGTCGCCTAAATTCTCTTTAACCTCCTATTATAAACTGATGTCTCTGAACCAGATAAAACTTTATATAATTTGTAAACCACCCAGAGTCATCTTGCAGGGGAAATGGGTGAATAGAAATTTAATAAATAAATTTAAAAAAAAATTTTTTGCCTATAACCACCTTGCAAGTACAAGGCAACAATGCTGTTGAAGACTTTGGGATTAGTAGCTCAAGATTACTGGCTACTATATTAGGATTATAATGTGTTTAATTCTGTATGTAAAACCAACATTACAAAATATCTATTCTTCTTTAGCCCTTTTAGATCAGATCAAATTAAGCCATTGTTCTTAAACAGGGTTGTCCTTGAACACTGAAGGAGGACTGGTCTTATTGCAGTTAATACACTTTTAATTTTCACATGGCTTCTGCCATATACATAAGAGACAAGCTATTTCCTGATCCCCAGGGGTATAGGTAGGCACATAGGAGAGTGACAATTCCTGAAAGTATAGAAAATGCCTCTCCTAGGCACAGAAAAAGACTTTCTCCCTCCCTCTTGCATAGGAGCAGGTAACTTCAGGTACCACGGCATTCTCACCTGTTTTCGCTGATTCTCAGCAAGGGCTGCTTGCTCTCTCAGTGAGTGAAGTCGATTTAGCAATTCCTGTTTGCCCTCCAGAGCATCATCAAGGTTTTGCTCTAGAATATCTTTCTGCACCTGGACAGGTAAGGCAGGCTCATTAGAGAAACTTTTTCATCCCAATCCCTGTCCCACACCACACCTAGAGACAGATAGGGGTACCCATATGAGCATAGCTCTCAAGCTATGCTACTGCCACAGTGGTGGGTTTCAATGTTTTTTACTACTGGTTCTTTGGGCGTGGCTTGGTGGGCGTGGTGTGGCGTGGCATGGCATGGCTTGGTGGACATGGCTTGGTGGACGTGGCAGGGAAAGGATACTGTAAAATCTCCATTTCCTCCCCAATCCAGGGGAAGGATACTATAAAATCTCCATTCCCTTCCCACTCCAGGGGAAGGATATTGTAAAATCTCCATTTCCTCCCAATCAGCTGGGACTCGGGAGGCAGAGAATAGATGGAGGTGAGGCCAGTCAGAATTTTTACTACCAGTTCTCTGAACTACTCAAAATTTCCACTACCAGTTCTCCAGAACTGGTCAGAACCTGCTGAAACCCACCTCTGTACTGCCACATAACTGCAGCCTGAAAAGAACATTGTGCGGTTGTAGGAGACTTACACAAAGGCATGCTAAATCTTGATTAAAAGGGCTGGGGGGAAAATCCTTCACCCCATTATGCAAAAGTCTTTGGCTTCCCTTTGCAAGAAGTTATCCTTGGCCAAGCAAGCTTTGGACATGCTACCTCCTGCAAACTCGTGTGGTTTTCTTCACAAGTTACCTCCCCTAGTCTGCCCCGAGGAAGCCTGAAACTGTAATCTGGTGAAATTACGAATAATTATGTGTTACGGATCTCTTATCCTCCCTATTATTCCTAGGATTATTAGGAAAGGATGAATAGGAGCATAGCTGCCAACTTCTTTTACCACACTGAAGGTTTCCAGCTCCAGCAGTGACTTGAGATGCTCGTTCTCTTCCATCAGCTTTAAGAGCTCATCTGTCTGCATCTGCGTATCCCCAGGAATTCTCAAGGATCTTTCCCTTTGATGGCACGATGACACTTGGGCGCGCTGCAGTTCTTGCTTCATCAGGTAGAGCTACCGTGGACAGGTACACAGAAAGAAAAAAAGAAGCTGTGAACAAGGCTAGCGGAGCTGAAACAAAAGTTAACAGGTAATCCTCAACATATGACCGCAATTGAGCCCAAACTTTCTGTTGCTAAGCGAGACATTTGTTAAGGGACTTTTGTTCTATTTTACGGCCTTTCTTGCCACAGTTGTTAAGTTAATCATTATAGTTGTTAAGTTAATAACACAGTCATTCAGTGAATCTGATCTCCCTATTGATTTTGCTTGTCAGAAGGTTGCAAAAGGTGATTGATTATATGACCCCTGAACACTTCAACCATCATAAACATGAACCAGTTGCCAGTATCCAAATTTTGATCATGTGACTATAGGGATGCTGTAACAGTAATAAGTGCGAAAAGTGGTCATAAGTCATTCTTTTTTCAGTGCGGGCGTAACTTTGAACAGTCACTAAATGAACTGCTGTAAATTGAGGACTGCCTATATTATTTGTGCAGTTCCCTCCACAACATCAGTCCTAAGCTTCTTGCTTTAAGAATGTATTTATCAGATTTTATCCCGCTTCAGTACTTTATAGGTAACTCAAAGTGGCAAACATACCTAATCATTCCTCCTCTTCCTATTTTCCATATCCTCAATTTGTTACACATCCCATTACTAAGTGCTAAATGGAAGCTGTCTACAGCCCAAGGGGAGTGATAGCCTGCAAACACAGTTAAATTGCAATAAAGATCCAATTGATCGCAACACAGGAGGAAAAGGGGGGGAGGCAAATGCTAGCGAAATCATAATAGCCAATTATTCTTCTATTTTCTTGAACTTATTTCACAACCAAACAAGACTCATCTTGGTCAATAATACCCGAAGATTCAGTTGTAATGAACAGCCCTTCCCTCTCCTGATTTTCAGGCATCAGATTGATTTTTTTAAAAAAATAGTCTGAAATATCATCCCAAATTGGTATATAACTAAAAGCCCATCAATTCTATTATGGTCTACTAGACATGCATTCCTGTCATTCAGATTAAGCTAGATTTTCTCTGTTGGGTTTTCCATTTGTTGGTTAGGCTGCATCGTTCATCTTCAGCAGCAGCAGCAGTATCCATGGAAACAGGTTACTGAGATAGATGCTCCATGCGAGCTAACATTTCTCATATTCTATGGCACTTCCAAACAAAAGTGGACAGCCGCAGGTGACTGCAGGTTACAAGCAGAGCCATTCTGCTGCTCTAGGAAGCATTTTGCCTACAGTTATCCTCCTCTTGACCTGCAAAATGCCATGGTTAAGTTCAGCAGATCAGACCATCTACAATCACTCTACCAATGGCACCCAGGACCTGCTAATATGATGTCACAAACTCTGAAAAGCTTCGTGCACCCTTCCTCTCTCACACCTCTTCCTGCAAGCTCCGGCAGCGGGTAATAGCCAGGTCCTTCTCTTGAAGGGCACTGCTGTAGCGCAAAGAGAGCCCATAAAGTTCATCTTTAAGCTTGAGGGCCTCATGGAAGTGAGCACTGAGCTCCCTCTTCATCCGGTTACACTCAGTTTCAATGCCCCGCAGGCTTTCAGCCTCAGCTTCCAGTCGGGCAGTGTTCTCCTTGAGTCTGCGGCAGTGTTGAAGCAGGGACACCTTCTGGCGTTTCTCCTGGCTCAGCTCTTCTTGCAGGCTGCTAACTGCTTTGGCCAAGCATTCTGTCAACTGGGAACTTTCAATCAGATCTAGAGAAAAGAAGAACAAGCTTAGGTGTCTATGGAGATTCTCAGACATCCAGGACACGGTTGTCCCGAAAGTGCTTTTTCTTTCTTTTTCTTTTTTTAAAAAAGTTTTTATTGATAAAAAATATACAAACAAACGTAAATACATTAAGACAACATACAAAACAAATAAACATCGATTCAGTCTTATGGCTGACTCTTTTTTTTTTTTTTTAATAAAAAGTTTTTATTGGTTAAAAATATACAATATTATAGTTTACAATATGTTGAATTTTCAATATCTTTATAAAAAGATATTTCAATTATTATTTTCTTTTTTTAAATTTCTCACACAACAGACATTATTATCTTAAATCAAAACAAACAACCAGGTTATATAAAAATTATATAAACAAAAAAAAAGAGTGTTATACAAAATACAATAAAAGAAGAGAGAGAAAAGAAAAATGTCAATTAAAAAAACCTTAAACAATAGATTCCCCTCCTTTCTTCATTTCCTAGTTCTAGCTCTTAAAACCATGGTCTGGCTTCCCTCCCCCTCCCGGGCCGCAACAGCTCCGTCCGCCTCCGCTCCTTGATCATCTGATACTTCCCCCTCTTCGGCTCCTGTATCTTCTCCACCTAGGAAGGATTTATGTTGGTCAAAAAAAGCCTTAGCTTCCGTTACATTATTAATTTTCTTCTTACTGTCCTCCCAAAAAATCATCAAACCCTCCGGAATCAGCCACCTAAAACCTACTCCCTTGAGGTACAGCTTATTTGATAAAAAATAATATTTTCTTCTTAATTCTCGTACCTGTCTGGGAATCTGCTTCAGGATGGTGATCTCCTTGCCCCTGTACACCAGCGCCCCCAGTCTTTGTTTTCTCAATATCTCATCTCTCAGTTCCCTTCTCACAAATTTAATATGAATCTCTCTTGGTAGATTATGTAAAATTGCAAATTGTGAGTTTACTCTGTACACCAAGTCCACATCCCTTCCAATAGACTCCAAATCTCTTTCTAAAAATTCACCCAACATTTTAACCATCACTTCTCTCAAATTTTCCTGGTCAAGTTGTTCCACGTTTTGGAACCTGAGAAAATAAGACATCTTATCCAATTGTAAGGTTAACATTGCATTTCCTCTCCCATCCTCCACCTTCTGGAGTGCCCGTACCTCCCCCTCCAGACCCCCCATCTTCTTCTTGTTTTGCTCTGCCAGCTGTTGAACATCATTTAAATCTTTTTTCATAAGTGTCATTTCAGATTTAATTTCAGATAATCCTTTTTGGACGTCATCTAACTTGTCCAACTTTTGGTCCAATATCGCCAGTCTTTTCAAAATTTTCCCCATGTCAGTTGCTGCTGATTTGTGGCCCTTAGCCATCTTAGATCAGTAGAAGATGAGAAATCAAAGGGCAAACCTCCAGAGAAGAAAGAGGGATTAGCAATCAAAGTAATTTTTCAACTGTCCACCAGTGGGCGCTCACAGGAGCAACGAGTCCGAAGTATAGAGTAGGTCAAACAGGAAGCCAGAGGAGAATGTTGTCTTCAATCATAAATAAAGAAGCAGGAAGTCAGACCGCCGCCATTGCTTGCCGGGGGGAGGGGCCACCAGACCTCTCCAAGAAGCTCTGCCACAGCCATCCTCCAAGGAAAAGTCAGAAAGGTAAGGGGTTTCACCCCATCTCCTTCCCCCTAGTTCTCTGCCACGGCACCTTTCCAGCTACAAGGGGGGGGGGAAACTCCAACCCCCCCTCTCGCCTCCAGGATGCCTGCTCCACTCTGCAATCAGTCAGTACAGTCCGTTGTGCCTTCTTAGGTAGCACCGGTCCCCTTAGGCGCTGTGGCGCCTCCGCGGCCTCGAAAAAAAGCCGCCGATCGCCTCCCACCCCCTCTGGAGCCTCAGGCGCGCCAGCATCGGCCTCCTGGCCCCTGGAAGTGAGGCAGGGGACCCCTGGCGAGCCGCCCTCAAACGGCAAACGCCCCAATAATGGGGCGCTTGGCCCAAAGGGCCTCCAGATGGGGGGGATCAGACTCTGGGGCCAGAGCTAGCCCGATCAAAGTCTGTCGCCAGCGGAACCGGAAGCGGAAGCCTTATGGCTGACTCTTAAAGCTATCACATCGGTGGGTTATTTTTCTATTTTTCTTATCTTACTCTATTCATATCTATACCTATATTTACATATTTACATATTTGTATATAGAACATTATAGTCCTCTCTTTGTTTAATTCTGTACATTTCCTGTTAGATAGTCAAGGTTATTTTTATGTTCCTATCTTTTCCTCCAGCCAGCTATATCATCTTTGCCACACTAAATAGTAATCAGTATCATCTTTCTCTTGTAATTCCTTTGTAAGCCTATCCATTTCTACACATTCTGTCATTTTTGCGATTGTTTTCTGTCGGTAATTGCTCAGATTTCCAATTTTGGGCAATTTTATGCGTGCTGCTGTCAGGATATGAATAATTAAGTATTTTATTTCTTTGGTATATTGTGCTGTGATTATTCCCAATAGAAAGATTTCCGGCCTCATTTCCAACTTCTCTTTTATAATTTTTTCAATCATTTTCTTAATTTCTTGCCAATATTGTTTTGCCTTTCGGTATGACCACCAGAGATGATAGTATGTCCCTCCAAAAGTGCTTTTTCAAGAGGCAACTGGACTTTGTTTTTTCCCTTTGTTTTCGCTTCCCATCCAAGAAGCTTCTTCAGTTCTGATGTCAGAATTGAGGTCAGTTCTAAAGTCAGAACTGAAGAAGCTTCTTGGATGAGAAGCAAAACATCTTCAAGGAAAAAGCAAAGTCCAGTTGCCTTTTGAAAAAGCACCTTTGGGACAAAGTGGTTAGGCCTTTTTCAACACCCAGACCTGAACACCGTAAAGCTTCTACTTCAATCAGCAGAATGATAGCACTAAGGTGTCAAAGGTCGGCTATGTATTATTATTATTTGCTGCACGCTGAGAATATATTGTGCATATACCATTCTGAATGATCTCTCCTGGGGAATCAAATTTGACAATCAAACCAGACCCAGCTTGGTGAATCAACTCTCAGATCGCCACAAAGTGATTAGTGGAGCTTACATTTTCATCAGTTTTGCCTAGAAAAACAAGGCAGGTAAGAATGGGTGAGGTAGGAAGGATGGGAAAAGCTCACCGCTAAAATTGTTGTGGTCTATGGAAGGCTCCAAGCCAGTAATGAGCACATAAATATCAGGATTGTGAAGTTTCAAGCTTTCCAGAAAAGCAAGAGCCCCATTTTTCCCACGGGATTTCAAGAGATCCAGCATGTGGCCTATAAGAGAGCAGGAAGATCAATAATGTAAAATAATGAGAACTAAAAGTCCAACAGCCGAAAGTTACCCAGGCAGAGAAACTTAAAGGACATACAGTATGCCATATAGTTCACCCTTTCTCCAGAAATAACACTGTAATTTAACAGTATTTGAGAAAACTTACTTGCAAATCTCCTTTGGTTTCACTAAAAGCATTATCTTTTAAGTGCAATGTTGTTACCAGTGGTGGGTTGCCCCCGGTTCGCACCGATTCTATAGAACTGGTAGTAAAACCAGCAGGAGGCCCCGCCCCCCGACCCTGACGTCACCAAAATGCTTCTGCACATGCGCACGGCCCCGTTGCGAACTGGTAATAAAGGTAAGTAGAACCCACCCCTGGTTGTTACCCTATATGTCTTAACCTGTAAATAAAGAACAAGCTTGCCACTTAAGCTGGAATACTTCTCCATTTACCTGTGATGGAGCTATAATATTATACATTTTGTATGTAGTGTAATCTAGTTTATAGAATGGACTAGATTCCATAGTGTTCTACTATACCCATCCAAAGAAATAATTTCTCTGTCTCTTTCTCTCCCGCCTCCCCTCCTCCCAGATCAAAAGAGCCTTGGATAGTACAGTGGTCTAAAGCCCTGTTATTAACATCAGCTGCCTGCAATTATTGCAGGTTCGAATCTCACCAAGGCTCAAGGTTGACTCAGCCTTCCATCCTTTCTAAGGTAGGTAAATTGAGGACCCAGATTGTGGGGGCAATAAGCTGACTTTGTATAAATATACAAAAGTATGAAGGCTATTGCTTAGCGCATTGTAAGCCGCCCTGAATCTCCGGAGAAGGGCGGCATATAAATCAAATTTAAAAAAAAAAAAAATAAAATAAATAAATATCAGTGCTACTTTAGATAGAATGAGGTGGCTCTTTCTGATACCAGATTTTGGGTAGCAGCAAAACATTAATTTGTAATACCTTATATTGTGAGGAATAGGAAGGGCAAGGAATGTATTGCCCCATGTCCCAAAGTAATTTGACTAGCTTTGGCTACTATGCATCAACTTCTTGGTGCCCTTTGACAGAGTAGCGGTGGAGCCAAGATATAATCCCACCGGACATCACAAGTCTTTATAACTGTTTCTCCATTGTCTAAAACTTTTTTCTGCTCTGGACATGTTACAGTACCATACAGCACACTGCCATAAACATTCCAATACAGTATTCAGGGTGCTTACCGACTCTCATGGCTCTATTTGTGAACTGGGGGCTGTGCAAGATTTCTTCCTCATCCAGTTGACCCAGCACCTTGGCCTGCCGTAAATAGGGGGTAAGACGACTGGGGGAGACGCCCCTCACAATTCTGTAACGATGGCCCTCCACCATCTCCCATAAGCGATCTTCATCCATATCCCGAAGTTCTTGATCAACGAGGCTGGGATCATCGACTCCCGTCTCCCCCATAATGGAAACCTAAAAGGATAAGAGATGTCAATAGTTTTTGGAAGCCAGTAATGAAAGAGTAACTGTACTTCGTAAAAAAAACTTTGATCTATCTTTGATTCTACACTGACATGAAGCAGGGCAGAAATTAAATCCTAAAGGAAGTGGCAAAACACTTTAGCTTTTAAAATGTTTTACGATTTTGCTGTTTTATCCAAATTACATTATTTCAGCTTCATTTTATTTCTGGTCTGACTGTAGTTATTGATCTTTGCTACATTAGATTGCATTGTATTACTATTGCTTTGATTTTAAATTGTATTGTTCTATTTTTAAATAACCATACAATGCCTATAAAAACTTTTTAACAGGTAATTTAATTGATTAATCACTTTAAGGCTAAAAATGAACTGTTGAGATCTAGATTGGGTTCTCTCTATTTCAAATCTGTTACTGTTAGTTATTACTCAAAATAACGTAGTCTATAGTCACAGCTCTATCTATTCTTTGCATGTGCATATGTGTATAAAATACAAATACAGCCCCATAAATACATACACGCATAATAAAATAACAAAGTGAACCTTGATGCAAAATTCTATATTCCAAAAATTATTCCTTTTTTGTCTCTAGCATCAAGAGTTCAGTTAGCATAAATGGCCAGAATATGATAATTTGATGAGTTGAGACTCCCTGATTTATCTTCCCCCAAGGCAATGGAAACCCTTTTATTCCAGACAGAATTTGGCTTGGCTGCCTTTCCCAGATTTTATTTAAAAATATTAAACAAAAAATGCTTTTATTTAAAAATCAATACATTTTAATTAGTCTTGCACAGTGATCTTCCAATGTTTGCTATCGGTATTTTTTTTTTAATGAGGGAGGGTTGGAAAGGCCAAACACACCTCTTAAGGAAGAAGATGCTTAGCCAGGACTAAAGCCCTCTACTGAACATCACATAGACCAGGGGTATCAAACTCAAGGCCGGTGAGCCGGATCCGGTGTACAGGATGCTTAGATCTGGCCTGTGGGGCCGCCCTGGAAACAGTGAAAGACCAGCCTGCAGTGCCTCTGCCAGCGAAAATGGAGCTGGGGTGGGGCTGCCGTCCCGAGCTCCGTTTTCACTAGCAGAGGGTTGCAAGAGGCCGTTGCAGTCGAAAATGAAGCTTGGGAGCACGTTTTCACTGGCAGAGCACTTGGGCCAGTGGTGGGTTGCCCCCGGTTCGCACCAGTTCTATAGAACCGGTAGTAAAATCGGCGGGAGGCTCTGCCCACCGACCCCGACATCATCAAAATGTTTCCTGTTGCGAACTGGTGGTAAAAGTAAGTAGAACCTACCCCTGGCTTGGACCACCAAAAGCACTCCTGACACAAGTGACATTGAGCTGGCCATGCCCAGCCCGGCCCCTGAGGTCAAACACAACCTTGATGCGGCCCGTAATGAAATCGAGTTTGACACCCCTGACATAGAAAAATTAGTAGTGGGTTTCAAATCCCGTCGCTGCCGGTTTGCTCGTGGGTGCACGCACGCTTGCACACACGTGTGATGCTTCTGCATATGTGCAGAAGCGTCCAGGTGGGGGGGGGTGGAGCCTCCTGCGGCTCCCACTGCCAGTTTGCCTGATCCGAGGTGAACCGGTAGCAACCCACCATTGAGAGAAATGTCTGGCTACAGATCTAAATGACTGAACAGGTTCGTAACATGGGAATTAGGCCTTCAGACATTCAGTCACTTAACTTGGAATTCTAGCTCTTCAGTAATTTAGAAGTGAGATTAGAGGTACAGGTAATCCTCAATTTATGACCATAATTGAGCCTGACATTTCAGTTGTGGAGACATTTGTTAAGTGTGCTTTGCCCCATTTTACGACTTTCTGTGCTTCAGATGTTAAGTGAATCACCGTAGTTGTTAAGTTAGTAACATGGTTAAGTGAACCTGGCTTGCCCATTCACTTTGCTTGCCAGAAGGTTGAGAAAAGTGATCACATGACCCTGGGACACTGTCACTGTCATAAATATGAGTCAGTTGCCAAGCACCTGAGTTTTGATCACGTGATCATGGGGATGCTGCAATGGTCATAAGTGTGAAAAATGACTTTTTTCACTTTTTCACTTTCACAAAAAGTCACTTTTTTCCAGTATCATTGTCACTTTGAACAGTCACTAAATGAACTGTTGTAAATTGAGAACTACCTGTAGTCCTTGACTAAGGGCAACAATTGAGAACAAAATTTCTGTGTTAAGCAAGGCTTAGTTAAGTTAAGTTAGTTAGTTAAATGAGTTTTGCCCCATTTAGAACTTTTCTGGCCACAGTAGTGAATCACTGTGGTTGTTAAAGTTAGTAATGCAGTTATTAAATGAATCTGGCTTCCCCATTGACTTTGCTTGTCAGAAGGTTGCAAAAAGTGATCAGATGACTCAGGAACACTACAACCATCATAAATATGAATCAGTTGCCGAGTGTCCAAATTTTGAATTGGGATCCTGCAACAGTCATAAGTATGAAAAACGGTTGTAAGTCCCTTTTTTCCAATGGCATTGTAACTTTGAACAGTCATTAAACAAATGGTTCTAAGTCAAGGGCTCCAACTGGTCCAGAATGCAGCCGCGTGGGTGGTTATGGGAGCGACGTGGCGTTCCCATGTAACACCTCTCCTGCGCGAGCTGCACTGGCTCCTGGTGGTCTTCCGGGTGCGCTTCAAGGTTTTGGTTACCACCTTTAGAGCACTCCATGGCTTAGGACCTGGGTACTTACGAGATCGCCTTCTGCCACCAGTAGCCTTTCACCGGCCAGTACGCTCCCATAGAGAGGGGCTCCTCAGGGTGCCGTCGGTCAAACAGTGTCGACTGGCGGCCCCCAGGGGGACAGCCTTCTCTGTGGGGGCACCTGCCATTTGGAATGAGCTCCACCCGGAGATACGGAGGATCCCGGATTTGCGCACTTTCCGCCGTGCCCTCAAGACCTTTTTATTTCAACAGGCTGCCCTGGCCTAACTTCCTTTTAATTATTAATTTTAAATTTGTTTTAAAACATTAGGGGTGTTTTAATTTGTTTGGGCCAAATTATTTAATGTGTTTTTATATTGTTTTTTAAATTTTTTATTATGTGTGTTTTATCTTTTGGCTGTTCACCGCCCTGAGTCCTTTGGGAGTAGGGCGGTATATAAATCCAAAATAAAGATAAAGATAAAGAAAGGGCTACCTGTAGTTGGATAAAACAAGAGCAGTAATAAACTGTAGGTGATAAAATCTACCAAGTTACAATATTTTAAGCCTCTTTTTTTTTGTGACTGTTATTTATTGTAGTTATGTTCTGTTAGCATGACAAACACAATCTTCTCCAAACGATATCCTTACAGCAACTTTGTGAAGCATGATGGCCAAAGAGATGAACTTTTGTATAAGTAGAGATTTAAACTAGGATCATTCAGTCCTAAACTCAACATCGTACGAACGACCACCCAGGTTTTCTAGACATCCCTATTAAAGTCTTGCTTCTGGTCAGGAATCAGAGAAATCTGATCAGGAATCTGGTCAGGAATCAGAGACTATTGTTCTGGCTCAGTACTTCGAAACCCTGAACAAACTACTACTTCATCCTCACTTTGCCCTTGGGCTCAATTTCAAATAACCGAGTTACAAATCCTCTCACTAAAGATCTAGGAGCCCTTTCCTCCTCCTTCAGGCCAGTCTGCCCGCTGGCTGGTCAAGCTGAAAGCAAAAGCAGAGACCCCCCACCTCGCTTGTCTTACCTGTTCCTGTTGATCAACAGAGTTAAACGTTGTTGTGGGCATGTTGTCACAGCATGTCTTAGAGGGAAACTGATTTTTGAGCAGCAGCTGACAAACTGGTTTTTCGGGAGGGCTAGTTCTGCCTGCCTGGGAGATTTTCTTTATCCAATACAAGTTCTTCCTTTTGGCTCAGGGCCAAGCCAAAAGTGCAGCAGACATATACACCTTTATTGTAACATCCAAAGATCTCTCTGGCTTGGGAGATAACCAGTCCTCTCTTGGTTTTAGCCACAGAAAAAAATAATCACACAACCAAAGTTCAAAGATTAATGCCATGGTGACTCAGTTCTCGTAGCAACACATAAAGATAGCCACTGCTTTCTTATCTGTGGATGGAATAGCAAGCACAGAGATTTCTATTTAACAATGATCACAATGGCCAAAATCTCTGAGTAGGATACTTCCATGAAAATAACATGTTGAAATCCATGGTTCACACAATCCTGTAAGTTTATTTGCAACATGTGCACACATTTTGTGCTTCTTACCTCAGCTTGGAGCTTAGTTTGATTGAATGTTAAAATCAGAATGTCCTGAGAGTTATCTTGAGGGAAAGGAAGGGACTAATTACAATTTCATTCTTATAGAACTAGATTTCTTACCTTAGTGTGCAAATGTACACCACAGACTGTTGCTTATGATACTGAGACTGTAGGCAAAAAGAAAGTATTTCTTCATATAGTTTTATGCAATGGCAATGGTCATAGTTAATTATTTAAAATACTTATATAGCCACTCATAACCAATTCTGGGCGGCTCTCAATCAAAACTTACATCAGCATAAAAATATGCTGATGTATAAACATATTAAAAACATTAAAAAGTTGGGTATCTATCTGGTTAGTTAGGCCAGTAAAGACTTAGACCTATTCATGGATTACTGGCTGTTAAATATAATGTTCATGATGACAAAAATTGAAACTGAAGATCCATACATCTCGGTGTCAGATGACAAACTGCAAACTAATTAAATAAGTAAATGAATCCACTTGCCTTTTTGTCAAAAAGTCTCCCTCAAAGGAAATAGTTATAAGTTCCCCTAGCCTAGAGAATATAAAAAGAGACCAGTTTTTCTTAAATGTATTAGATTTTGCAAACATTTAGGATTTCTAGAGAAAGGCCTACGATCACCCTAAATTTTAATTGTTTAATCTTTCTAATCTGTTAGGAAGGCAGTGAATAACTTTTTTTTTTTTTGCTTATCAATGGAAAAATATGTTGAAAACCTTTTAATGGAATTTTAAGGAAGAAAGTTAGGATGGTTAATTCTTCCTTCCTCTGAAATTTCACCCTTATTCACAGAGAAGTTGAGTTTCCATTAATTAGTTTAATACTTTTGGGCAGCCAAATCTTGGAAAGTCTATGCCTAGTACCACTTCTGATTCTTATTCTTACTTCTGAAATGCTTCCTAGTAATGTCAGCTTAATTTCATAACCAAGACAACAATTGCAAAATAAGCTTAACTGCAACTATTTGGCATGTGGAACAGGGTTGAATTTCTAAGTGTTGAAGTCCAGGTTGTGGAAGTTAGACTTGACTTTAGCGGTTTGTTGCTGTGTGCAGGACAGCCAGAAAAGTATATAAATGCATCACATCCTCTGGGCTGGTACTTAAAATCTTTGCAACTTAGCATACGTAGGAAAATACAAGCCTCTGCAACAAGAACAGAAGAAAATGAAAGGAGATTTTAATATAAAATATAATTTTACGTGACATCTTAAATTATAAGGATTGTGATGGATATTTCTATTTTTTTTTTAATAAGCAGAGAAATAGCCACCATAAGCCTTATTAAGTTCATGCATTCATTCATATCCTGAGAAAGACATGTGGTACTTCACCCAACATCTAATGAATCAAAAAAAGAGGACATGCACCAGTGGTGGGATTCAAGTAATTTAACAACCGGTTCTCTGCCCTAATGATTTCTTCCAACAACCAGTTTGCCAAACTGCTCAGAAAGTTAACAACCGGTTCTCCCGAAGTGGTGCGAACTGGCTGAATCCCACCACTGATTATGCACAGTCTGAAGGAACTTACTGTCTACATTCTGATGACTTTCAAGGATGAATGTGAACTTTATGGAAGAGATCATAAAGCAGAAAAACGTGTTTCTTTGTGGGAGGACCAAGGGTATGGTTGAAATGAGCACACGGGGTCCCTCGATCTGCTTTCACAAGCCTACCATAAAGCAACCTGTTCAAGCTTCTGAGTTGAACAGCAGGGTTCTCCAACAGCAAAGTTGCAGGATGCCTGTGTCAGAAATGACTTAGATGTTAGAATTAGGTCTTCCGATTTAGTACAGGTAGTCCTTGACTGTTAATCTTTTGTTTAGTGAGCATTCGAAGTTATTTTTTAAAAAAGGTGTCTGATAACCGTTTTTCACATGACTGTGGCCGTCTGTCAGTAACAGACTGGAATTTTGTGTGACGAAATGTTACTTGCTTTCATGACAGCTACTCCAGTTATTCGAGCGGAAGAAGAAGCTGAGACTTGCAGAGCCAGTCAGAGAGGCCTCACCTGGGTTGGTAGGAAAAGGCGGATCAAGTTACATTACTGGAAAACCCATGATTACAGACAGGCAAGGGAGGAAAAAACCCTAAGAGGTGCGATTCCAAAGCTTGGGAGAGGAAATGACAGAACAGCTCCTTTTTTAACAATGTACTAAAAACAGTCTCAAAGAATCCAGGGCGAAACGTTCATGCTTAATTATGAACTTCTCCTGAGCACTGAAGTACAATGGTGTTCCGTAACGCCTGGTTCTGAAATGTCTTCAATTCCAGATCAGAAAAAAAGAATTTCTAGCAATCCAGATTTAATGAATCCTAGAATTAAAAAAGAGATCCTAGGGCCAAGTCCTGGCTTAATTTATTCCACGCAGGCAGGTAGCGTATTATACTTTCAGCAATAATGTAATAGGTAAATTGTATGATTTTTCTATTTGCTAGGGGACAGGATAGTATCTTTTACGATAATAACCACTTTGGAACAAAACTGATGGTTAAAACATTGTACGCTTAACTCCTGCTGTCATTTTCAATCCTGAGGTTTGCTGCATAAATTAAACCAGTGTTTCTTAGATGTGTGAACTTCAACTCCTAGACGTCCCAAAAGTGCTTTTTCAAGAAGCAATTGAACTTTCTGGTTTTTCTTTGAAGACGTTTCACTTCTCATCCAAGCAGCTTCTTCACCTTTGAAGAAGCTTCTTGGATGAGAAGTGAAATGTCTTCACAGAAAAAACAGGAAGTCCAGCTGCCTCTTGAAAAAGCACTTTTGGGACAACCATGACCTGGATGACTGAGAATCTCCATAGACATTCAACTCCTAGAATTCCCCAGCCAGCATGCCGAGTTAAGCAATTAAGAGGACAAATTGTATGTTGACTCACTCTTCTCTATTCTGAACCACTCCCTTTCTTCAGGCTCAATTCCTAAGAGATTCTTCAATTCATGTCCTTCAAAACAAGCTAGTGTTCTGGCATTCCCATTAGCGATGTATTTCACATTCTAACATCTTCTGGTCAGTACAGAGGTTGACCTTTATTGTAGTCAACGTAGCGAAGATAAATCTCCTTCTTATACTCATTCTCTCTCCATTATCCATTTTTGTTAGATGTCACGTCCTTCTGCCTTTTCTGAAACGTGCCTGTTCATTTAGCATTTTTCTCTCCATTCTGTATGCTCCCTTGTCAACCTTTAAACAAGGCTTTCCTTGGATAAGAAATCAATGTAGCTCTAGTAATTTGGGCATTCTCCTACATCTCTCCTTCCCTAGAAGGAGGGAATGCCAGTCTTCACCTCTAACACACAGCTTCATTCTGTTATTTATAAATACAGACCTTTCCAGAGACCAGAATGTTTCCTAGTATGATTTGATTGCTTATTTGTACCTTATGATTCTTGATGAATGTATTTTTTTATTTTATGTACACTGAGAGCATATGCACCAAGACAAATTCCTTTGTGTCCAATCACACTTGGCCAATAAAGAATTCTATTCTATTCTATTCTATTCTATTCTATTCTATTCTATTCTAT
>WNWU01000020.1:15347897-15457276 GCA_012654045.1 Ptyas mucosa
ATTCTATTCTATTCTATTCTATTCTATTCTATTCTATTCTATTCTATTCTATTCTATTCTATTCTATTCAGTAGTGCTGCCTGTGCTTTGAATTTATTAAACTTGGCCCATCTCTTACAGTAGCCACAACTCAATAGAAGCCTGAAAAACAACAGGCTATTTTGATGAATTAATAACAAAAACACATTGGGGTCTATTTAAGGTATGAAACATTTTTTCTAAATACTTTCAAAGTGCACCTGGTCTTATATTTGATGCTTTGACTTCTCCTGATGTTTTAAGAAGTGCAACGGGGCAATTCATCAGGTGTTTTGTTACTGAACAGTTGATTTCTTGTCCGAGATGTCAGTTTTTAGAGTGAGTTCCTAAATCTCTTTATAAATGTTTCCATCATCCTTTAATCCAGTTTGTAAAAATCTTTTTACTCCGTATCCTTTGCGCCATCTAGGCCTCTTTCATGATTACCCTTAAGAATTTCTACTGTAGTTGTAATGTTTCTTATTTATTTATTTAAAACTTTTGCATAGCTTGCTATCTGGGCAGCTTCCAGTCAAGAATAAAGCAACATATACATAATAAAAACAAGAAACAATAAAACCAGTAACTCCAAAACATAAAAACCTGGCACATTCCCCCGATGCAACCAACATACTCTGTAAATACTCTTCTTTTTACATTTTCTTTTTATATTTATTCCTCTGTTGACATTCTTGAGAAAAATACCTTTAATTCTTTCTTGCTTGACTTCGGAAGTCTGTCTTCAGTCACTATTACATTCTTCTAGCTGCCCAATTGTTTCATCCTTTGTTTTTTGCCTGGCTATAACAATTGATTGTTCTGAAAGCCACTAGAGTTGTTTTTTTCTCTTTGAAATGTTGGGATTTTTTTTTTGGTTCAGTTATTCAATATCTATTCAGTTATTGCAATGTCTCTTGGCTCTTCTCATAGCAATTCATGTTCTTTCTCGTACAAATTAGACACTGAAGCTGTTACAGTCAGACTATAAGATCAATGTATATTCTCCATAGCCTATTTTTTGACACAATTTTCTCTTTAATCTTCTATGTTTTACCTGAATATTTGAAACCAGCAATTCATGGTATGTTCTACAATACAAATCTGGAAACTCATAGGCAGTTGGATTGTGCTTCTCCATTTTCTGTTTCCTGTTTTGTAATCTACTTGATTCCACTGTTGTCCATCATTGATATTTATTTGATAGCCATTGATTTTGATATGATTTTGTCTCTTATTTTATTGCAGCTGAGCAGGTACTTAAATATGTCCTTTTTAGGTATCATGGCATGTCCATTTTATGGGCTGAACCACAACACATCTAATTGCCTGAATTAAATTGGCCCATTCTGGTTCATAAACATTCCCTCATTCCTAGGACATCCAAAATAACATACATCATACCCATTTTGACAATTTCAACTTTTCCTTGATTTTCCTATTCCATCTTCCAGCTCAGAAATTAGGAACCGTTCCTGAAGTATACAAACTCTTTTAATCAGTGCCAAAAGCACATTGCTTGCTTTAAAACAAATATATAAAACATACCAAATTGTCCAACCAATGAACTCTAAAGTTATTTTTTCTTAATATAACCATCTGACAAAAATGCTGTACTGTAAATCTTTTTAAGACTATGTGACATCCCAAGCAGTGGTGGGTTGCTCCTGGTTCGGTCCGGTTCTTGCTAACCAGTAGTAAAAATGGCAGGAGGCTCCACCCACCCGCCTGGACATCATCATGGATGATCTGTGCATGCGCAGAAGCTTCTGCACATGCGCGCACACAGTCCCGTTGAGAACCGGTAGTAAAGGTAAGTGGAATCCACCCCTGATCTCATGTTATATTATTTTAACACAATTCTATAGAACATTTTGTCTAACCGCTACATTAGATATCCTTGCATGATTTCGAACAGGAAGCAACTCTCAACTATGCAGATGAATATAGCATAGGGAGCACACCAACTTCATTTGGAACAAGCCTCATTTCCAGGAGATGAATATTTCTGGGCTCAGTGCTTAAAAATGTATAGAAAGTAAAAAGGTAGGTCTTTGGAAGTGAAAGAAAAGGATGGGCCAGCAAGGAATCAAGCAATTTTTTTTAAAAAAAGGAAGCTATTTCATTCCTGGATTTCTCTATTCAGGCAAGTCAATAATTTGTCTAATTTGAATAGAGAAGAGGTTTCAAAGAGGCCTGGTCTTGGAACAACTCATTTTTCTGATGGAGAACTAAGCTATTCCCTCAACAAAAGATTGCAACTGGGAAACAATCGATTGCCAAGAGAAAGAACTGCTTAAGGATTCTCCCCTGAGACTATTGTGAGAACATCTATCTGGCACTGAGGAAAACTTTGGTCAAAATGTCTGGATCAAGGATCTATTACAAATGGCTTTATATAAATGTATAAAGCATTAGCACATAGACATGTTTGTCAAATTATTATCTTAATGCAGTAGCATGTAATCAGTACATTGGTTAAGACATTTGGCACTTGGTTAAGACATTTTTTCTACACTGAGATCTTTTCCCCATCCCTAATTTTATAAAATTACAGAATATAACCAATGGCACTTGAAGATCATCTATTCTACTCCAAATTCTTGTGCAATTCTGGGAAATATTATAACATTTTTAACAGAAATTATTCTTTTCTAGGAGGGGGAGGTGACATTTGAAAAATGTGATCATTCAAACCATTAGTGAATCTGTTAATGAAAGCTGGTAGCATCCAACCCAACCCAAATCTTGTTACATATCCAACTTGGATAAAGAGCATAGGAGATCTCCTGCAGGCCCTAATCGTCCTACTAGAACACCAAAGCAAAGGATCTTGTTCGTCAAAGATTTTTTTTTTTCCATTTACATTTAGAGAACTTTATCTTCCATTCAGATTGTCTGTCCATCTTTTTTTTCTTTTCAGGACCAAGTGATGACAAATTCCTTCCCCATCAGCAAAGAGAGTGGAATAGTAAGGACCTGGAGAAGTGACAAGGGAAGTTAGCTACAATTGCTCAAAATAGTATCCTGTCATCAATGTGAGAAATATTATGCAGTAATATAACTTATGTGGCTATGAGTGGCTCTAAAAAGCAGAGGAGAGAATGGCGCTTTAGATCAGGGGTCTCCAACCTTGGCAACTTTAAAACCTGTGGACTTCAACTCCCAGAATTTCTCAGCCAGCAAAACAAAGCAAAGCAAAGCTGGCTGAGGAATTCTGGGAGTTGAAGTCCACAGGTATTAAAGTTGCCAAGGTTGGAGACCCTTGCTTTAGATGGTGCACTGGTGCTTCTTCAACACACCAATGCTCTTATCTGCACTGAACTGCAAAGTTAATTGGGGTATCACAAACCACAACACAAGCTCCTCCCATGTGGATTCTGCAAAATTTCTGCATTAAATGTGTCCTCAGCAATTAATGGAAGTTATTGCTTAGCACTTAAGAAAATCATCTATTGTGACAGTAATTACCTTACAAATCTAAACAAAAATACACAACCAAATTGATGAATAAAAAGGAGGTGTGCAAACTCTCTTCATCTACACTTTATATCATTTGAAACACAGGCAGTCCTCGACTAACAATCGCAAATGAGCCCAAAATTTCTGCTGTTAAGCAAGACAATTGTTAAGTGACTTTTGATCCATTTTACGATCTTTCTTGCCACGGTTGTTAAGTGGATCACTACAGCTGTTAACTCAGTAACACAGTTGTTAAGTGAATCTGGCTTTCCCCATTGATTTTGCTTGTCAGAAAGTTGCAAATGGTGATCACATGACCCCGGGACCCTGCAACCGTCATAAAAATGAGTCAGTCGCCAAGGGTCCGAATTTTGATCATGTGACCAATGAGGATGCTGCAATTGTTGTGTGAAAAAGATTCAATAAGTCACTTTTTTCAGTGCTGTTGTATCTTTGAATGGTCACTAAACGAATGCATGTAAGTCGAGGACTACCTGTATTGGCCTGTTGCTGTGGGAGGTATAGAAAAGATGCTGCATTAATGCCAGACAGGGCAGCCATTACTGGGGCTGAGGGCCATATTCAGCCTTATGCAGCAAGAAAGAAAGGTATGGGGGGGGGGAATCAAGCTAAAAAAATAATAAAATGCAAAATAAATATATACATTCTGGCTGCAGCAATGTAGCAGTGTTTTCTAGGGCAGCGGTCCCCACTTTCTTGTGCACCAGGGACCCGTTCCATGGAGAAACGTTTTTCCGAGGACCAGAGGGGGTGTGATTTTGCATACTGCCTGCATCCCACAGATGGGGCTTCGCTTGTTTGCGTGGTCCGGTTGCTGCTATGCTGCGGCCCGGTGCTGGTTGGGGACCCCTGTTCTAGGGGACTTGGAAGGAGAAGATTTTCCTTTATTTTCAATTGCTCCAAACCACTTTTTTTTCCTATGTTTACCTCAAACACACTCAACCTAATTTATTATCGAGTAGAACATTTTAATGGAAGAAAAGGCACTGAGAAGATAAACCAATTCAAGAAATGTCAAGTTTAACTTCATATGAAGTTCCCCATCAGGTTTTGAAAGGTAGCTATAATATTTGTCAACTTTTGTTTCTTAACTTTGAAATACACTCAGTTTCCAAGCAGAAGGTCACCAATAAATAGCCAGGCAGTTTGCTACTTCAGTGTCACAGAAGGAAAGAGTTTTGGGAGTTTCACTAAAGCTGGAGGAGGCATGCTTTCCGTGGGTGAGTTTCCCACCTCTTGTTTCAACAGTGGAATTAGTTTTGAGAATCCTAGGAAGCTTCATTCATAACTATCGTCTCCAAATCCATTTTTGTCTCTAAAATCTTTGCAAGATACCACTGCAAGTTGTTATTTATTTATTTATGTATTCAATTTCTGCAGCTGCCTAGCTCAATCAATGACTCTGGGCAGGTTACAATTCAAAAACCATAAAAACAATTACCATATTTTTTGGAGTATAAGACGCACCTTCCCCCCCCCCTAAAAGGGGGTTAAAATTTAGGTGCATCTTATACACCGAATGTAGCCCCACCGACCCACTGGACCCACCCTTTGGCCTCTACATCCCAACAGTTTACCCCCTTGCAGCAAGCAGCAAGAAGAAACAGCTCAGCACAGTCTAATTAGCACAAGTTGATTGGATCGGCCTCCCGACTCTCAGCTGTTTTGCTCTCAGCTGTTTTGCAGGGGCCTCTGCTGCTTGCTGCAAGGAGGTAAATTGCTGGGAGGAGATTTTTTTTTCTTTGTTAATCAAGCTATGCTGAAAACGAAAATGAAAGTAAAGCAGTCTATTTGCTGTTTACTGCAATGAGGCAAAATTGCTGGGAGGCAGAGGCAGATTTCTTTTTCTTGTTTTCCTCACCAAAAAAGGTAGGTGCGTCTTATAGTCCGGAGCATCTTATACTCCGAAAAATACGGTAAGTACATTTTGAAAACAATAAATTATATTGATGAAAGAATCCACAATTGTTGGGACTGGGTTCCCATGCAGAAACCTTCTGCAGTGCAAGGGACATGCTTACCTTGGTGTCGGTGCGGTAAGAAAAATCCAAGACGGGGGTATCATTTGCCAGGACCCGCTGCGGAGGGCTGGGGACTCCTAACACTAGCACCTTTGTCAGAAGGAGCCCTTCTATGTGGCTGCTGAGTCGCACAATCTCATTCGCTAGCACACCCTGCAACAAGAAGAAAAGGAGAAGTTGATGTGAGTAGTACAGCAATAGGCAACCTCCAGAGGTCAGGGATCAAACTTTTGGAGACGGCAAGGGACGCAGTGGGTGGAACCACAATGCAAATTTGATGGAGTCATGATACTTAGATGCATATTAAATAATATCTAGATTTTTTTGAGCATTATCTATTTTTGGAAGTATTGCTGCATGATTTTTTTTTCCTGCCTTTGTCATGGTGATGATGTATGTTGTCCTGCTGTAGTGCAGCCAAATACAACTTCCAGATTTGATGTGACATGGCACGGTAGTGAGATCCCGCGAGGTCTTTCTCTTGGTTTTTCTTTTTTTCTATATAATTGGCAGTGCAAGTAAAACACTTATAAGCAGTAAGCAGCTTGATCCTCAAAGGATCAGGACAAGGGGAGAGGAATTTTTTAAAAAACTGACAGGACTGAAATATAAGAGTAAGAAAAGGTTCAATTATTAACAACCAATAGTATATACTTCAAGTGCTTTGGAGGGTGAAAAAGTGCCAAGGAGCATCTGTCTATAACCTCGGAAACATGTCCTTTTTCCTAGAACTGCACAGCAGCTGCTATCAGACCTGGAAGCCATCTTTCTACCTTTGTGCCTTCCGGCTTCAGGCCTGCCACAAATCCTACTGTGGGAAATTGGGGGGGGGGGGTTACATAGAGGGAAGAAGATATGTAGTCACAATAAAATTCTTTATAGAAAATCAAGGCCATGGGGCCCTGAAGCTACGCTGAGAAGAATGAGGAGGTATCTTCTGTTCTAGACGGTACCTGATTGGATGTGGGGTGGACATGTGGGAGAGGGGCGGGGTCTTGAACGTTCTTTTTGGTGTGAAAATCCCTGAAGCTGTCAGATTCGGGTTTTCCCAGATGTGCCAATATGACATCTCTAATAAAAGTTAGCTTTGAGGAACTTCAAGCCTTGGAGTTTGATTTCGTTGGGGGTGTTACCTGGAACCCTGACAGCTGCAGAGACAGCTCTTACCAAACAGTCACTGGAGATATAGGGCTGCATGTTTACAGGGTGCCTGTTTAAGAATGATCTTTAGGAAGAAACATCTAGCTAAGAAATAATGTGTGAGGATTTACACCACTCTCAGCTTTATTTTCATGTTTTGGATAACATAGCTACAAGAAGGCACATTTATTAAGGTTGTTAAGGTGCTGTCTATGTGCTAATCAGTCTATCCTTGAAGACAACTGATTCTGCCCACTGCGTCTTCCTATCCAATCTCACCATAAGTGATCAGCCTGCCTTTTAAAGTACAACCTGCAACCCTCCACTCCTGTGGAACATCATCCCTGCATCGATAAGATTGGCCCTCACTTTGACACTCTTCCAAAAGATCCTGAAGACATGGCCCTGCCCGTGGGCCTGGCGATCTCAGAGTGATATGGACCTCATCAAGTGGCTCATATGTTTGTTGTTGTCAGGGGGTGTTATTGTTTTTATTATTATCGGGGTTTATCTTTTTAAGCCGTCCGGAATCACCAAGAGTGAGCTGGGTGGCAATATAAATTTTCTTAAATAAATAAATAAACAAACCCATGAAAATCCTAAGAGCCTTTTCTGAAGTGAACATCAACTACTGGAAATCTTATCACTTGCACTTAATATACATTATTTAATACCCAAAACTCATGCACCCCTGACTTTCCTACTTTTTTCAGTGTGGCCAAGAATACACCTGCCAAAATTCAAGTGTGGCCTTTGGCCACAAAAAATGGCAGACCCCTGCTATTATTGGGGTCATAACTCAGCTGTAGAAGGGCACCAATGAAAAGCAACTTGGCCAGTGAGAAAGCAATTCTTGAATTCAGATGGACTTAGAATGTCTACAGGGGTTTTCAGCATATTGTGTCTTGCCATCTACTGCCCTGCTATGACACTATTACACAGATATGATAGGAAAGGAAACAAGGTACTTATGACCACAATTGAGACCAAAATTTCCATTGCAAAGCAAGTTAAGCGAGACTTTCCTTGCCACAGTTAAATGAATCACTGTAGTTGTTAAGTAAGTAACAGGGTTAAGTGAATCTGGCTTCTCCGTTGACTTTGCTTGTCAGAAGATTGTAAAAGGTGATCACATGACCCAGGGACACTAACAACTGTCATAAATACACGCCAGTTGTCAAGTGTCCAAAATTTTGATCACATGACCAAGGGGGATGCTACAACAATTGTGTGAAAAACTATCATAAATAACTTTTTTCAGGGCCATTATAACTTTGATCACTAAACAAATGGTTGTAAGTTGAGAACTATATGTACTTGAAGTACATAATTACATAAGTAATCTCACCAAGGCTCAAGGTTGACTCAGCCTTCCATCCTTTCTAAGGTAGGTAAATTGAGGACCCAGTTGTGGGGGCAATAAGCTGACTTTGTATAAATATACAAAAGTATGAAGGCTATTGCTTAACGCACTGTAAGCCGCCCTGAGTCTCCGGAGAAGGGCGGCATATAAATCAAATTAAAAAAATAAAAATAAAAATAAAATAAAAAAATAAAAAAAAAAGTAATCCAAAATAGGGAATAACTGGTTAAAATTTAATATGCTCTGGCTAGGACCCAGTTTGTGGAGGCAATAAACTGACTTTGTATAAATATACAAAAGTATGAAGGCTATTGCTTAGCGCATTGTAAGCCGCTCTGAGTCTCCGGAGAAGGGCGGCATATAAATCAAAATTAAAATAAATAAAATAAAATAAATAAATAGCGTAGTTTAGCTACCGAGATCAGATGTGTTACTTCCAGACTCACATTTCTTGCCAGAAAGAAGATCTGTGTGTAATCACCCTTCTCAAAGGTCAGCAGCCCTTCACCATCATCCCAGAACAAATCCCCTGTGGCCACCCCTTCCAGTGTCAAAGCCACGATGAGAGTCATTCCATTTGAGCGCGACTCTGTGGTTGTGAGAGCAGGTTCCTGAAGAGATTTGCAGTAGAGAAAGAAGCTCTATCAAAGCAGCCAAGGCCTAAAAGCCTTCTTTACCTTAGTACATTCCCTCCCCTCCTCCTCCCGTCCCAAGCAAACCTTTTTTTAAAAAAAACACCCCAAAACAAAACATTCTATCCAGAGAATCTCACAGCAATATTGGGCTGCCATTCTCTTATTTTCTGGCAAAGTGGCAGGAGAAGAACTGGCATATTAGACCTACCTGCAAAGGAAGAATGTGACCTCCACGGATATGGACATTGATTGTGTCAAGTGGAGCTGGTAGGAGAATCCACTGTCCCTTGCTGTGGATGACAGATCCCTGAAGGCCCACAGATATAAAAGTCATGTAAGACAGGGCTTGTGCTACCAAAGCAAGAATCAGACAAGGGAGGCTTGCATCCATTCCAAAAAAACTAAATTGACAGAAATCTCAAGCAGTGAGCACATTCAAACTTACAAAATTCTGTTACTGTGGCTGTTCTAATTAAAGAAGTTTTAGGCCCATATGGCATTGGTTTTTTTTAGTCTTGCCTAACCTATAGGGCTGACACTATAGAAGAGTATCCAGAACAACTTCTCTTAGCAGAAGAGCAGGCACAAGATGACAGAACAGGAATAAATAGATCAACTGCAGTCATGTATGTAAAGTTTAATGGCTGCTTAAGGCAAAGTGTCAGACATTCCATCTGAGCCTCTGTGAATGCCAAAACCCACACTCACCGTGATGATATCATACCATGACCCCAAAGGAAAATAGCCAGCCATTTTTCTTATCCCTTCTTCTAGCACAGGAGTAATGAGGAGCCCAGCTCCCCACATGAACTGTCTATCAATGGTCCATGTATATGTGTCTTGTGGGAACCTGCAAGAATGATAAAAGAACATGACCACAGGACTTCAAAGAACCTCTGGCAATCAAGGGGGCGGAAAAGTCATTACAAAAGATCTTTCACCCATGTGTAGATCTATTTCCTTCAGCCAGAACTGAGCAAGAGTACCACCACATCCTTATTTGAGGACAGGTAAAAGACTTCAAAATTGCCTTTCGGCCTTGTATCCCACACTTCCTCCAAGTCTTACCTGATGTTGAATTCCCACCATGATGGCAGTTACCTTAAAATTCACTTGGAAGATCATCGCTGAAGGCTATTTTATAATAATTCAGAAGCTTTTGCTCCAGAGCATCTCAATCAAATGCTAGCTGAGATCCACTAGGCCATATCCTCCCTCACAACACAGCCAGCCCCTGACTTACTCAAAATAAAGAGGACGGGCTACTGTCTCGCCTGTGGAGTGGGCCTTGTGGAACAGGGTGTAAAGATAGGGCAACAGGGAGTAGCGCAGGGAAAAGGCTTTCCTCATGGCTTGTTGGGCTTCCAGGCTGAAGGCATATGGCTCCTGAGACTGCAAAACAGAAAGGCAAAAAATGAGAGCAATCATGTTACCAGGTTCCTGAGGCATAAATGACATTTCTTCTATTTCTTCTAAGAAGGGATTCAGGAAGTTCTTTTTCATACTGAATCTTTTTTCTACCTGCTATTAGCATGTTCTCCCTTATATGACACTAAAAAAAAAAGAATAAAGTAACAAGAATTGAGGCATTAAGGCCTAGTTCATACCATAAACTAAAGTCATCATCTGGATTACTTGGTTCTAGTTTAATATACCCTGTTTCCCCAAAAATAAGACGTCCCCTGATAATAAGCCCAAATAAGACGTCCCCTGATAATAAGCCCAATAAGCCCAATGCATGCGCTAAAATAAGCCTCTCCCCGAAAATACTTAAACACAGAGCTGGAAATCAGGTAAGATGGCAAGAGGAGCCCCGTCTTGCTCCACGCGCCCCAAAATAACAAGATCTCCCCAAAAATAAGGCCAAGTGCTTATTTCAGGGTTCAAAAAAGTATAAGACAGGGTCTTATTTTGGGGGAAACATGGTATATAAAATCAGTCCAGGAGGCTCTACTTTATGGTTTATTTTAAGGTTGGGATTCAGCCAGGGATGGCTTATTCCATAACCATCAAGAAGCCTTAACTAGATATAGTGTTAAACCAGATCACAGAATATCTCTTATGGCATTATCCCATAGCTCGGTGCCATAGTAGTGATAGTATTAAAGCCACTGAACTTGCAGTGCTGTATCAGCAGGAACACGATCAATTTAGACCCTACATACTAATTCAGTCGTTCATGTGGCAAGATGGTGGATTTTCTTCTGAATAAGTAAGTGTGCATATGAGGAAATGAAATGAATCCTATGTTTTTTTTTTGTGATCTAGTTAATGTAGGATTGACTAAAACAGAATTATGATGCCCTGCAATTAAGAAGATATGTGGAAAGAGAGATTATTTTTTTCACCCACAAGAAGTACAAAGCCTATCATTATGGCTTCCTATGGAAATTTGTATTTCTTTGATTTTCAAATATTATACTGCCTTAGAGCTTCTCAGCCAATATTCTTGGATCACTAAATCAACTTTTGGTGCATTGATTGGATAAATGCACGTTACATACCATTTTTAAAAACTTTTCTTATTATGTATGTATGTATGTATGTAATTTATATGCCGCCCTTCTCCCGTAGGACTCAGGGCGGCTTACAAAAACAACACAAAATTACATAAACACTTAAAATCAATTTAAAATTAATTAATATCAAATTAAAATTATTAAAATATTTGAAATCCCCCTACGGATTCAGCCCATATGGCGAAAAAGCCATGTCTTCAATTCGCGGTGGAAGGAGAGGAGGTCCGGGGCTGTCCTGAGGCCGGTGGGCAGCTCATTCCAGAGGGTCGGCGCTCCCACAGAGAACGCCCTCCCCCTGGGGGTCACCAGCTGACATTGTCTGGCTGACGGCATCCTGAGGAGGCCCGCTCTGTGTGAGCGTGCCAGATGGTGGGAGGAAGGCAAGAGAAGATCCTGCAGATACCCCGGGCCTAAGCCATGTAGGGCTTTATAGGTTAACACCAGCACCTTGAAACGAACCCGGAGAGCCACAGGCAGCCAGTGCAGCTCACACAGGAGAGGTGTCACACGGGAGTACCCCGTAACAAACCCGCGCGGCCGCATTCTGGACTAACTGTAGTCTCCAGGTGCATCTCAAGGACAGCCCCATGTAGAGGGTGTTGCAGTAGTCTAACCGAGACGTGACAAGGGCATGAGTGACCGTGGCAAGGGCATCCTGATCTAGGAAAGGGCGCAACTGGCGCACAAGGCGTACCTGTGCGAAGGCCCCCCTGGTCACGGCTGTCAGATGATCTTCTAAGAATAGCCGTGAGGACCCCCAGATTATAAAGCTAGATGTTATAGTATGCTCCAAATACAAAGAAGACTGTAATTTATTTTCAGTTTTAAGAAAGAAGAGGGAAAAACGCAAACACATAAACATCATTTATTATATGCTTGGTTGCAGTGATTTCAATCTAAAGGCTACATCATCATTGATTTACAATGGAAGTAAGAACACTAGCCTTGGCTACAAGCTTAACAGGAAAATCCTAATAAATTGAAGTCTATTTCAATTTTGAACTTGTTTAAAAGTTCATGGAGTTTCCTTAACAACCTGTCTTTGTACCTGATGTTATAAGAGAGATCAATCAAGTTCTAAGAAATGGTTCAGTACCACCTGATTTCCCATAGATCCTATTTAAACTTTCTAAATTAATTCCCTAAACCTGGTGCCTCTAGATGTAGGGAGATGATCACTCCCCGAATGGCCTGCCAACCTGCTGCTTTGTACCATTTTGTCCCAGCCTTCTCCAATGAAAACAATGGCCAGGCAGATGAGAGACATCATGCTTACCTTGCTTCCCCGGTCATTGTGGTTTCGCATGAAAGGGTAGAATGCGCCCAGTTGGGTCCAACGCACACACAGCTCTTCCGTCGTGCTGTTCAGAAATCCACAGATGTCAGCCCCAACCAACGGCACTCCATAGAGATTGAAGAGCAGCATTGCTTTAAGAAGACAGATAGTGTGTATTAGGAAAGATATTGAATGGTAAACTCGAGAAAGCAATAGGAGAAATGCTGAGAAACCTGGAGGAACCACAGTATTATATCTTTCCAGATAATATCTTCTTCTGATATATTCCGAAGGAGATATGGAAAAAAAATATCCACGATAGGCAGGTACGAACTTGGAGAAGTTCACAAAGTGGTTTCTTCCGCTGTGAGCTAAAAACTTTTCTGTTCCACCAGGCAGGCCTGGCCTAATTTTTCCCCTTCTTCTGTAAAAATAATTTTAAAATTTTAAAATTTAAATACTTTAATATTTGGGGTTTTAATATTTTATAATTGGGCTTTTAAATAGCCGGGCCATTGTTTAATTTGGTTTTATTTGGCTTTTAAATTATGTATGTGTGTTTTTTACTTTTGGCTGTTCACCGCCCTGAGTCCCCTCGAGGAGAAGGGCGGTATATAAATATATATACATATACATATACATATACATATACATATACATATACATATACATATACATATATATATATATATATATATATATATAAATATAAATATATAAAAATACTTGTACCTGGTATACTGTAGTATAGATGCTCCCAAACGCTTATGACGTCCCCGGTCCAATGGCCAGCATAGCGTCCGTGGCTGGCAAAAGTGGAACGAGAGATCACAAACGGACGCTTCCCTCGCACTTTCACCAAAGCACTAAGAACAGAAGAGAAGTAATCGAAGGACCTCAATGGATCTGAAACCTGGAGCTTTCCCACTTCTAACTAAGCCATGGTGGGGCAGTGGTTGAAATGCAGTATTGCAGGCTGGCTCTGCTGACTGCCATCAGTTCGATCCTGACCGGCTCAAGATTGACTCAGTCTTCCATCCTTCTGAGGTTTATAAAATGAAGACCCAGACTGTTGGGAGCAATATGCTGACTCTGTAAACTGCATAGCGCTTTACCACTGTAAAGCACTATGAAGCGGTATATGCTATTGCTAACTGCAAAAGGTTTAGAAAATGTTCAAAACACTGGAGTCATAGATTCTGCCAATAATAAATTTATTTATTTATTTATTTATTTTATTCAATTTGTATACCACCCTTCTCCCCGAGGGGACTCAGGGCGGTGAACAGCCAAAAGTTAAAACATACATACATACAAAATTTAAAAGCCAAATAAAACCAAATTAAACAGTGGCCCCTGACAAATTAAACAGTGGCCCCGACTATTCAAAGACAAATCATTGCCTTTCAGTTAGTATCTGACTTGCAACTTGAGATAGTTAATTCCTGTCCACCATACTAAAATGCATTACAGGTAGTCCTCGACTTACGATTACAAAGAGACCAACCTTTCTGTTGTTAAGCGAGGGGCTTGTTAACTGAGTTGCGCCCAATTTTACAACCTTTTTTGCCATGGCTGTTAAGCAAATCACTATTAAGTGAATCATGCGGTCATTAAATGAATCCAACTAGGAAGGTCGCAAATGGTAATCACATGACTCCAGGACACTACAACTGTTGTAAATACATGTTGATTGCCAAGCAACCAAATTTTGATCACATGATTGCGGCAATGCTGCGTTGGTTGTAAGTGTCAGGGCTGGTTGTAAATCGTTTTTTTCAATGTCGCTGCAACTTTGAACCATCACTAAAGAGGCTACCTGTATTATCCTTAATTTGTATAAAACTTCATTTCTTGGGCAGGATCAGAGGAACAATTATCTATCTGGCAGAATTCCCTTTCATACTCACTCATGTGTTGCAATGGTTTCAGTCAACCCATAAAGGCTGTGCAAGTTATAATGGGAAGACAGGTACTGCTTACTGGAAGCACAGAGGGTTTTTGACTTCAAGGTTCCACCCAGCATACCTGCAAATGTAGGAGGAGAAATCCGATATAGCCAATGAAATTGTAGAGGCCGCAAGGCAAAGCTGTGCGAGATGTGAAGTTTTTTTACATGTGACAGGGAGCTTTGGATCCCTGGTTCCCGGTATAAAGACATCCCCTCTTGATTTCTTGAGTCTTGGGTCTTATAGGGAGGAAGTTAGAATATTCATACAGAGCTCACTAAGTTCACTAAGAAATTATTCCACATCTAGTCCAGGCTTCAAAAATTTTAGCAAAGGGTTCTCTGTCCGATTGCTGAGTGGGTGTGGCCATGGTGGGCGTGGCCTAGTTGGTCTCCTGCACCATTGCGGGGGAGCATTTTTGCACTCCCTGGGCTCCAGAGGCTTTTTTTGAGCCTCTGGGAGGGCGAAAACTGCCAGCCCAGGCTCCAGAGGCCCTCTGGAGGCCGGAAACGTGCCCATTTCCAGTCTTCTTGAACTTCTGGTAGGCCTGTTTTTTGCCCTCCCCGAGCCTCCACGCGTGTCCTGTACTTACCTGTATCCAAAACGGACTGCGTGGGGACTCCTGGGAGGGGCAGGGTGGGGTGGGCAGGACCAGCCAGAAGTGGGATTTGGGGGTTCTACAAACTTCAGAATCTTAGCTAGAGGTTCTCCTAAACCCCTGAGAACCCCCAGCAGCCCACCCATGATCCAGTCTCAATCCAACTAGACTTGAGTCAGCTCTTGACTGAGTGCCCCCAAAACTAAAAACATGGGAAAAAACCAACAAGTCATCTTAAATATCCAGATTCAAATGTTTGCAAAGGTAGGCCAAAGAACTGTTGCATGTTCAGAATCCATGTTTGCATTTCTCAAAAGCCACATGCATATGTCTGCAATGTATTTCAGTAAACAATATGTTTATTTTCCATACTGAAAACCAGTAGGAATTATGCTATTAAGTATATTCTTTCAATTTTATTTAAATCTTTGTAAATTGTACTCCAAAACTTTATCACTGTAGGTTATTTAGCAACTATTTATTGTTCAACTACCTGGCAGGTATTTGCCAAAACTTTTGCAGTGTCCTGTTTTATTAGAAGCAATTAGTTGTCTGCGTATTTATTTAGGTACTGTGCTCAAAAGGAAAAAAAACAAAAGCCCAGCACGCATTGAATCACAGGTCCATCAAATTACTTAAAGAGCCTCTTAAATCCGCAATGGCTGGTTCATAGAGTATCCTAAGCCAATAGGCAATCTGTTTCATTTGATCATGATAAGATGTGTTAATTCAGTCACTGCAGTTTATAAAATATAGTTCAGATTTAATATTATACATAAATCAGAACACTCTGATTTGTTAAATTATAATTAAAACAAACTATGGTTTAAAGGTAAAGATTCACCTCACACATATGTGCTAGTTGTTCCTGACTCTAGGGGGCGGTGCTCATCTCCATTTCAAAGCCGAAGAGCCAGCGTTGTCCGAAGACATCTCCATGGTCATGTGGCCGGCATGACTAAATGCTAAAGGCGCATGGAACGCTGTTACCTTCCCACCAAAGATGTTCCCTATTTTTCTACTTGCATTTTTTTTTACATGCTTTCAAACTGCTAGATTGGCAGAAGCTGGGACAAGTAATGGGAGCTCACCCTGTTACGTGGCACTAGGGATTTGAACCGCTGAACTGCCAACCTTTCGATCAACAAGCTCAGCGTCTTAGCCACTGAGCCACCGCGTCCTTATAAACTATGATTTAAGGCAATATAAAAAGCCAGACACAAACATGCACACACACACACACCTAAGAGTCACTGAGTGGGAAGAAATATTTCCATCTTATTTATCATATTTATCAAGATGACTCTTAACTGAACTAAACTGGAACCATGTTTTAACAAATTTAAATTTCAAAAAAATGGAATATAGTAAGTATTTCATGTGTGAACTTTATCCCACAAATTTGATTTCACTTTTTTTCTTAGTTATCCAACTACACCAGGGGTGTCAAACTGGCGGCCTGTGGGCTAGATGCCTCATGTACAGGCCACACCCACCCTAGCTCCACAAAGGGGAAAAATGTCACGAAACGTCACATGACACCATGAGTTTGACATCTGTGAACTAGACCATGTTTGCCAGAAGCATCGCCTCCAAACAAGCTGCTCCCCCTTTTACCTGGTACATATGGGGGGTTCTCAAGCTTGTTGTTTGGACAGTCTTCCAAGGAACCATCCACAAAATTTGATGGCTCATTCATGTCCTAGAAAAAGGAAGAGAAGGAGATTCATGTGTTATATTTTTTTTAAATTAGAACTTCCAAGACTTCCAAGAAAGTCATTTTAAAGAACCAAAAGCATCATTAACCAAAGAGAAAGTCTCCCAGCTGTTCAACATTCAAGTCCCAGGATTGGAAACTCACTATCCACATGCCATCAAAAGGCACTTTGTCATGGAAATCCTTGACCATGTCATACCACCACAGGTGAGTCTCTGGGTTGGTGAAATCAGGGAAGGCAGTGGGCCCTGGCCAAACCTGGAAAATAAAATCGTCTAAATCAGTAAATAGCCTTCTGAATAGGCTACGGTGATGCATTTTAGTGTATCTTTGGAGATGGAGCAATAAAAAAGTTAACAAGCTAATTGTCAGAATAAAAATACACTTGTTTGGAAGTTGAACCCATTGCCCTTTCATGATGTTGTATAACAGTGAAACTACAAATGCAGCTGTCAGCACCCCAAGTTTCATTCGTCCCAGTGCTGACATGAAGAGAAAAAAAAAAAAGGAGAGAGAAGAAGCAGGTTGACCTTTCACACAGTTACTACCCGGTAGATAATATCACCTAGGAGATGGATTGGGAGGGGGACATTCCTGTGAGGTGAAGTAGTGAGAGGGACTTGGAAGATGGCCAATGAGAATGAGAATTGAGGGACGGAAAGGGAAGAGTTTGGGGGTTAGCAGGTCAGTACTGGCACTGATGGAGTCAGGACCAGACATGTTCATCCTTAATAAATGAAAGATTTCATCAAAGACTATTTGTTTGGAAAATGTGATTTATTTAAGACAACGTCGGAACCTGCCAGAGTGCATTCAACATGTGTATCTTCATATCTGGATTTCAATGATTTAAGATCAACGGAAGACATGAAATATGTGAGAAATGCTGATAAGGGAAACGAACAATATATTCCCCACCTCCCTTTGTTCTATTCTTCTTTCTTCTTTCAATTCTACTATATTACAGATTTACATCTCACCATATGGCACCTCAATCACCGAAGCTTTATCCTTTCTCTACCAAGGTTCATGGCAGGAGTACCCATAGAACTGGTCACTGGCTTCAAGATGGTAGGGCGGGCTGTGCAAATGAAGCCCATTACTTTTCAGTGTGTTTCATTGCATACATGTAAACAGGAACAGGGCTTTGACTGGCCAGTCACTCCTGCCAATTTGAACACCAGTGACTGCTTCTGCACAGGTCCCTGTTCATGAGTGATCCCAAGTCTCACCCTTCCAATCAAAGGTTGTCCTGTTGCATTTACGATGAAGACTCCCCGTTTCAGGCCTTCATCATAGGGCCTATAAGTGCCAGGGGGGCTGGCGCTGCTGATCCCTGGATCCTACAAGGAAACAGAGGGAGAGACATCTGTTTAGCCATAATGGATCTGAGGGGAGTGTGAAAATGTGAAGGGCACAGGACACAGTTGTCTCAAGCAAGGGAACAAACCACACACTCTTCCAAACCTTGGCAGTACTTCAGAGTTGGGAGACAGATTGTCAAAAAAGCACACGAGGCATAGGAAATGAACATGCCTTTATTTATACATGGAGAGTCCAGATTATGACATTTTCACAGGGTGAAAAACAGAAGCAAACTTGACATTTTAGGAGGAAGAGGAACAGCCATTACTGAAGTTGGGCAACAGCACACAGCTTGTGGATTATCACATTCTAAATGCAAAACATGGATGGAACATTAAAAGGTCATAAAGAGAGCAACCCGTTACGCGAGTATGGAAAGTCATTCATGCCACTGTTGCTTTTTCTAAAAGTCTAAATACATGAACATGTAAAGTTCTCTGTGCTTTCTAAGTCTGAATAATTTTCCTTTTTACTCTAAAACGTAGAAATAGGCAATCTGAGGCCTCAGGGCTGAATGCAGTTTCCCAATCCTTTATTCCATTATTGTTAAAAACCTACAATGTTGATTCCTGCCATTGGAAACAGAAGCCTAGTCCCTTCACAATTTAACAAGAACTCCAAAATCCCTTGGGGGAGGGAAAAATATCAGACCATCCCAATCTTATTGAAACATATAAGAAAGCCACACTGATATTGTACTATCATCACCTGTCTATCTCCCTTCCAAAAATTTCAGTAGATGCTCCTTTGACAAA
The DNA here is from genome assembly GCA_012654045.1 of Ptyas mucosa. Classification (NCBI taxonomy): domain Eukaryota; kingdom Metazoa; phylum Chordata; class Lepidosauria; order Squamata; family Colubridae; genus Ptyas; species Ptyas mucosa. The sequence goes on from WNWU01000020.1 coordinate 15,366,734, forward strand.
GCTACTTTCTTCATTGTCCCGAACACAAATAACTTTTCCATTCATATGACCCCACCTATTAAAAGACTGAAAATGTGACAGAACATAGGTAGCCCTTGACTTACAACCATAATTGAGCCCGTTTTCTGTTGCTAAGCGAGACATTTGCTAAGAAAATTTTGCCCCATTTTACGACCTCTCTTGCCACAGTTGTTAAGTGAATCACTGCATTTGTTAAATTAGTAACACGGTTGTTAAGTGAATCTGGCTTGCTCACTGACTTTGCTTGTCAGAAGATCGCAAAAGGTGATCTCATGATCCTGGGACACTGTAACCGTCATCAATAGGAGTCAGTTACCAAGCTCTTGAATTTTGATCATATGACCATAGGGATGCTGCAATGGTTGTAAGTGTGAAAAATGCTCATTTGTAACTTTTCTCAGTGCTGTTGTAACTTCGAGCAGTCACTAAACGAACTGTTGTAAGTTGAGGATCACCTGTATTAGTTTGACTCAGAGACAGGGAAGAATACTGAGAAAATATATTTGAGTCCTGGAAACGTAGAAAGCTGGAAAGCAGTTCAAAACAACTTTGCCGTGATTGTGTTAGGTATAAGCTTGAAATACTGACAAGCTTTCAAGATTTTGTCAAATTACCCTAAATGCATTAAATTACATTCCAATACTTCTTCTTCTTCTTCTTCTTCTTTTTAATTTATATGCCGCCCTTCTCTGGAGACTCAGGGCGCTTACAATGCGTTAAGCAATAGCCTTCATACTTTTGTATCTTTTATACAAAGTCAGCTTATTGCCCCCACAAACCAGGTCCTCATTTTACCCACCTTAGAAAGGATGGAAGGCTGAGTCGACCTTGAGCCTGGTGAGAATTGAACTCGCAGAAATTGAAGGCAGCTGGATATTAAATGCTGTCTTAGTAGGAGGCATTAGCCTCCTACGCCACTCAGGCTCTAGCAATTGATCGGGCTTTCTCAAATACAGGCTGACATATGACAAGGAATTCTGCCTTAGAGAATCTCCAACCAAACTAGGAATCTTTCCTAAACCGGAAGACCCTAGATGGGTGAAATCCAGCAGGTTCTGACAAGTTCTGGAGAACTGGTAGTGGAAATTTTGAGCAGTTCGGAGAACCAGCAAATACCACCTCTAGCTGGCCCCCGAGTGGGGTGGGAATGGAGATTTTGCAGTATCCTTCCGCTGCCATGCCCACCAAGCCACGCCCACCAAGCCACGCCCATAGAACCGGTAGTAAAAAAATTTGGATTTCACCACTGCCCTAGAGTGCATTTTCCTTCAAAAAGACTTGCTCCTGAATTAGGGAGGACTGGACATAGAACTGCAGCATCTACTTCTGTGGAACAAAACTAGCAGATTTTGCAGACTTTTCAAGAACATATAACATATGAGATGGCACAAACCAAAGACAGAATATTATAATCAGTATCATTTCTGGAATTACGTTCAATGTTACCAATATCTACCTCTTTTGGGAGAGACCAGCAGTATCAGAATCTGAAGTCTGATCTAGGCCAACTTCAATACAGCAATATTTTGAACCATTGCAGGGAAGCACCTCAAAGGAGAATTCAGGATTCATTAACTTACCACAATCATGACATACCTCCGACCATCACGATGGAAATCATTCACCATGTCTGGCATGTCCCTGAAACCATCCTTGTTGAAGGTGAAGTCTCGTTTAGCATCCGTATAATCCAGATCATTCCATTGTACGTCCTATGAGCCCAAGAACAAGATTCTGATGAGAGCAGGTTTGCGTCCCACCTCACTTTTCTCTACGAACAAATATTCTCTTTGAGTGTTACACTGACATGGAAGCTGTACTACTTCACACAGGTTGGGTAGCAATAGCACTAGCACTTAAGACTTATATACCGCTTCACAGTACTTTTACAGCCCTCTCTAAGTGGTTTATAGCGTCAGCATATTGCCCCCAACAATCTAGGTCCTCATTTTACCCACTTCGGAAGGATGGAAGGCTGAGGCAACCTTGAGCTGGTGAGATTTGGAACTGCCAAATTGCAACTAGCAGTCAGCTGAAGTAGCCTGCAAGTACTGCACTCTAACCACTGCGCCACCTCGGCTCTTTATGGGTATCCATACTATATTAGCCCATAATCTGTTTTATAATGGTTTATGAAGTAAATTACAATTAGCTGAGTTGACACAATCCATTCATCCTCATTTACAAAAATTGATGTCTGAATTCAGAAAACATACCAAACTAAAACCAACTCAGAAGTTTTGGTAGAATCCCTTTTTATTTTATTGTAATATGTAGGCTTTATTTTAACTATTTATTTATACCATGCCTTTATTTTTATTACAAATAACTCAAGATAGCAAACATATCCAACACACCTTCCTCCTCCTCCTATTTTCCCAATAACCACAATCCTGTGATGTGGGTTGGGCTAAGAGACAGTGAATGGCCCAAAGTCCCTCAGCTGGCTTTTATGGCTAAGGCAGGACTAGAACTCACGGCCTCCCGCTTTCTAGTCTGATGCCTTAACCACTAGACTAAACTGGCTCTCTTTTGTATAGAAATATTTGCTGAACTGTATCGTTTAACCTGCCTTCTCCTTTATGTATTCATTAAGATGAACTTGGGCCTATCGCCATTCATTTATAATAATTTTGCTGTTGCATCAATCGTGTTTCTTAATCTCTGATTGCAGGAAATTGCCTGAGCAATAGACTGGGCATCGGAAAAGAACCTCTGAACTTTACAAATAAACCACATTATGGCTCAGGGAAATATATGAACCAGTCCAAGGGTCAGAGAGAAGCGATAGTCAGATAGAATTCAGAGAAGGCACCTACCAGGGGAAAAAGAGCTGTAGTCATGTTTTTCACCACTTCCCGAGTAATAGCAGTGGAAGTGTATCCCCAGCGACAGAGATGGAATCCGAGAGCCCAATAAGGAGGCATGAATGGGTAGCCTGGAGGAATTTTGAGAGAGAGAGGGAGGGAGGGAGGGAGGGAGGGAGGGAGGGAGGGAGAGAGAGGAATCAACATTCAAAGCCTCTCAAAACCATCGGCATTCCCAAATCTATTATAAGAAAAAGAATTTCAATAAAATACTCACAATATGTCTGAACCTTTCAACACCAAACCCAACCTAGCATAGCTATTTTAAAGGTTATGCTGATATCTAAGACCCTGTTTTGGGTTGCAGCTTAGGTATATAAAGGGCTGCTTCTAATACGTAAATTAAGTTGGCATATGGAGTAGAAAGAGAGAAAAATGTCATTGCAGGCCCTGTGATTTAGACTCTTCAAAGATAAAGTGATTTTTTTTAAAAAACGTACGAAGGACAGATAAAATAGACTTAGCACATTATTATCAAACTGTGGATTATCATTTCTTCAGAGAAGCCTTTTTTGAGCTGATGCCTTGCTTATGTTTTGTACAGTGTATCGGCTGGGAATTTCTGGAAACTAAAGATGCCAAGCATTTAAAAAAACAAACTTCAAAAGGGCAGTTCAAAGGCTCTTCTCAATCTCTTGTCCCTGCCTTTGGGAGTTCAGAAATTTTTTTAAAAATATCCTATCTACCCCAAACTATTCTACCATGGTAACTGTTGTGGGGGAGTTCTTCATGAACGATACATTTTCAACTATTCCAATGTTTCTCAACCTCGGCAGTTGAAGTCCATACATCTTAAAGGTGCCAAGGTTCAGAAACACTGATCTATTCTTTCCTGAGCACCATCCAGATATGTGGATAAATCCCAGAATTCTGCAGGCCACTGTTAAGAACCCTGGAGCTTTAAGTCCATATTACTGCCCAGATTGTTGGGGGCAATACACAAATAAGGTTTCTACATTGTAAACCTCCCAGAAGAGTCCTGTAAAGCGCTTGGGGAAGTACATAAGCCTAAATGCTATTATGGGAGAACATCCAGGTTTCTAATTAGGCTTCTAATTAGTGCAAAAGAAACCTGAAGTAGGATACTGTTATTTCTCCCATCTCTCAGACTTAGAAACGCTCCAGCACCAACACACCACACTCTAATAGAAGTCCAGAAGTTAGAAGAGCTGGTTTGTCTAAGGATCTTCTTCTGGCAGAACACCTCAGTATTAATGACAAAAGTGGCCAGTGCCTTCAGAAGTGTTTAGTACCAATCACAGGGAACTACTAAAGAAGTAGTAGTTCTTGAGAGGAAGCCAGTCCTCAAAACGCTGCCTAGCTTCACACATAGGAAGGTGCAAATGCTTACCGATAACGTCCATGTACTGGCGCACCACACTGCTTGGATCTGGGCCCAAGAAGACATAGAAATCCAAGATACCTCCCGTAGTTCTCCATGTCAGAGCTGGACTGGGCTGCAGTAACACATCTACAAGACAAACAGTAGCTTGGAAACACTACTAGTGTGCGGATGGTATGCTGAAGGATACAGCATACTATCCGTACATTGCAGAGATATTGGCAAGATTTTACTCCCACAACATCCATCATATTCCATTATCATACACCCAGCCTTGGTTTGCTGCTTAATGGCTACTCCTACCTCTATGCTGACAATGAGACTGTTGCCCACATTATAGCCAGTTCCCTTTAATAGAAAGAGATACAAATATTGTCCTTTTACATTCAGCCCGTGCTTAACTATTAAGGAAAGAAAAGGAAACTTAAATAGTATTTGTCAGATCGGAGTCTTAGTGCAATTAGCATCATGAACGGCCTTAATTCTCAACATAAATAGTCAGAGTTACACTATTATACAGTGTAAGTAATCACAAAATAGCAATTAATAGAACAAGCTAAATTGCTGAGGCTAAAAAGCAATTACATGAGCCAAACCTTAATTAGTAGACCAGTTTGATTAGACTAGTTTGGTTTACTGCAGGGGTAGGCAACCTTAAATACTCAAAGAGCCACAAAGGTCCTAACAGGAAGCCCCCTGTTCAATTCTGGAGCTGACCAGAAGACCGGTTCCCTCACCACAGAGTCTCCTCCTAGCATGGTGTCTTTTTTCCTCTGCCAACCGGAAGTCTGGTTCTCCCACCATAGTCTCCTCCTAGCGCAGCATCCTTTTTCCTCTACCTATCCTAACCGAAAGCCCTGTCAATTGTGGAGCCAACCAGTAGCCACAGTAGAGAGATGAAGGAGTCACATGCAGCTCCAGAGCCACAGGTTGCTGACCCCTGGTTAAGGGACCAGCCTAGAAGCCAGGAAGGTGTGAGATCAAATCCTGCCTTAGCCATGAAAGCCAGCTGGGTGACCTTGGGCCAGTTACTCTCTCTCAGCCCAACTCACCTCAAAAATAAAAATTAAAAAGTCAGAATCCAAATCATAAAATAGTTCCTTCAAATACACATGGCTTTGGCACACACAAATCATTGTTAGGTTATTTTGATCATATCTAAGCTTGGCCTATTAGGAATGCGATACAATACCTACCCATTGCATTGCTGTTCAGTAAGAAGACTCCATGGGCCAAGCCACCCTTTTCTAAAGCCACATAGAAGGGATGTGAACCATACAAATTGGCAGAGGGCTAGAAACACAGAAATAATACTGTAATAGGGTCAACGCTTATTGGACAACAGGAACACTTCAGCAATGCCTTGAGCTTTAGCACCTCTTTGGTAGGCTCAAACAAGCAAATACTTTTTCCATAATGGCCCCTTTTCATAATTTTTTTTTATTCAAGTGCCAATTAAATAAAAGTCTATCAAGCAATTGGATCAAGCAAGCTTTTGACTGTTTCCAGACTTCCAGAGAGAGGGCCAATCTCCAGTACAGGATTATATCTGTCATGGTTCTTGCCAAGAATGTGGGGTTTCACAGGCAAATGAGATGCTGAGAATGCTCTCCAGAGCTCTCAAAAGCTTTGCAGAGAACTACGGTTCCCATAGGAAGGAGAAATTGCAGACTAAAGCCAATTAAACAGTAGAATGCCCAGGTGAGATCTGTCACCTAATCTTGCAATGTGACACTATTCAGAATTCCAGCCAAACCACACAACTTAATTCTATTTGTCATTATTTCTTCTTCAAAAGACCCTACTATCATATGGCCATTGAATATAACTCACATTTCACCAGGTAACTGTATGCTTGTGGGGATTTTTTTACCCCTCATTATTTATAAGTTTTTGCCAACTTTGCACAAAATACTGGAATTATTCCTATGAAATTTGTGCATCAGTGCATGCTAAACCTGATCCTTAGCACTGAGCATACGAGCTTAAGATCAAATGATGATTGCATAGCATCCTGATTAAATTCTTAAGAGACCCTGCCTTTTCAGGAAACCTTGCCACCCTCCTGTCATTTACCGCAGGTGATATGTCCCGATTCCACAGAGTAATTTTGGTCCAATCGACATTCAGAGTAAGAGGGGTCATATGTTCACCCAGTCCAGAGATGAAACTTGATGGCAGAGCAGTGGAGATTTGAAGGAACTGGTCAGCATAGAACAGAGGAGCCACAGTAGTATTCAGCCTATTGAGAGAAAGTGGACACGTCCACCAGCAGTTTACAAATAAGGTCCCTTTTTCCTTTGATATTTTTTTTAAAATTTGATTTATATGCCGCCCTTCTCTCTATCTTGGAAGCTACTTCCAAAATCCTAATCTAATCTAATCTAATCTAATCTAATCTAATCTAATCTAATCTAACCCAGTCACTGGTTGCATGATGAAGTAGGTAGATGTCCACATCCAAGAGGATGCTACTGCATGCCTGAATGCATTTTAAAAAATTCAATTATGAAACATGAGGTCTCAGAGGTGCTCCTATCTCCTATTGTTCAGGATTGTTCAATAAAACTATTTTGTTTCAACAAACCTTCGGGATGATTGTGGACATTCATCTATTTATGATTATTTCTGGAGTGGTTTCTAAATTGTTTGTGAAAGGTTCTATTTGCAATTTTCTATTTTTGGTACATGGCCCAGAATTGGCCTGATTAAAGTATCTGAGGGAAAGAATGGAAGAAGGAAATCTGGAGTTAGAGAAACTGCATGTCAGAAAGGATAAAACTCAACTCAGTGCTCAATAACACTGGTTAGAGATGTAGTCATTAAAGGCTATTTCACATATTCACATATTCTGCATTAGGTGCAGTGCTTTATATGTTTCAGAATTTATATTCTGCATATAAATTCAGAAATGATACAAATATATATTTGCCTTTTAGGTGAAGGCAAACTTTGGAGTATAATATGAAAATAGTCCTTCAACATCCAGAAGAGAAGCACTAATTTAGTGCTCTCCCTCTTTCCTTCTCTCTCTCTCTTGCACATACACCCATTCAGGTTTCCCTATATTATTGCCATATAGCTATTCAACCTTCATTAGGATGATTTTCAGTGGTGGGTTGCTCCCGGTTCGGCCCTGTTCAGCCAAGCTGGTATTGGTGACGATGTGATGTCACCGAACCAGTTCTCTGTGACTAGGAACTAGGCCCTCCCGCCTGCCCCTGCTTTATTCCTACCTTTATTTCTTGGTTTTTAGCCCAGCTGATAGGCACAGCAGACTGGATTGCCGCACCTCAGCTGGGCAGAAACCTAACGCGCTTGCGATTTCGCGTGCAAGCGAAGCGAGCATGCGCATGGCAACTGCACGCAAAGTCCATGTGTGAAGAGAACCGGTGGTCGGAACCCACCACTGATGATTTTCTCTTAGTTAAATACACTGAACTGGAGGAATACTTAGAGGAACAAAGTCCAGAGCTACTTACAGAACTTGGCCATTGGACTGTCGAAAAACAATGAGTCCAAAGGGATCAGCAGAGAACTGCACAGAATAGAGAGTCGAGGATTCCTTACTGGTGGTCTTGGGGGTTTCTAAAGGAACTTCATAGCGTTTCCTAGCTGGATCCTTAAGCTGCAGTGGAAGAGACACAAAAACTGTGTGATGCTACTCCAAAAATTGGTGGTCAGAAAAATTCAGTCAAGTTTCAAAGGGACTTGGCTTCTACTTCTAAATCATTTGTGAGATGAAAGAAAGGAGGTCGGCATGAAGTTAGAAGTTACAATGAAATCCAACTCCTTGGTTCAAGAGGGCTTTTTATTGTCTGGTTAATTGATTTCTCACCTTTCAATTGATCTAATATGATATTTGATATTCCTGCAACCTGACTGTTATTTCTAAAACAGACATCTGTAAGCAGAGCCATTTATAAAAAGTATAAAATAAATTCAAGGCTGCACTCTTATATGATTTTGCTTGGAAATAAGTGTCAATCACTTTGAATTTGTAGCAATGCCTTTCATTTATAATTTCTGTTTTTAGATTTCAGAAAATATATACATAATGAATAATTTAGATACTTACATCATACATATCTACAATATCTACATAATGTATTTGAAGTATTAGCATATGCTGGATGTGTTTTGATCACAGAAAAAAGCAAGGAATTAATTATGTATCTAAGAGTCACCAATCACATAAAGCCATGCTATGCATTATTGTGATTTATTGAATAAAGCATAATTAGCTGGATTTACACATATTGTCATTGGCTCAATATCAGTAAAGCAATATCAAAAACTTTAGTTCTTTGCTGCCATCTAGTGATAGCCTGGACTAGGTAGAGCAATCCTAGCTAGACTAGAATTATGCTTCATACAGTATACTAACCGAGTTTCTGCAAACTATTAAGCTAAAGCCAAATAAATCACGAAATACATTAACCTGATGAATGTATCCAGCCACTTATTCACTTCGTTAGCATTTGTAAATATTTTTTAAATTCTAAGATACTTAAGAAAGTGAATTCTGGTCCTGGCAGAATTGCCAAAGGCACATAGCCTGGCAATTACCATCTCTATTTAACTCAAAAGGGATTTATCCTAGGATTAGAGCAGGAAAAAGCAAAATTTGAGGATCATGGGTTTTAATCCTGATGTCACTAAGAGATAAGTTAGGGACAAAGAACTTGAAAAAGAATCTAGAACCTTGTTGTTACATATGTTGATAGCAGCAAGAACAATTTATGCACAAAAATGGAAAAATTCCCATAATGGGTGAATGGCTGGAAAAACTGATGGACTAGTAGAGATGGCTAAATTCACTGCTCTTTTTTAAAAAAAATTTGATTTATATGCCGCCCTTCTCCGGAGACTCAGGACGGCTTACAATGTGTTAAGCAATAGCCTTCATACTTTTGTATATTTATACAAAGTCAGCTTATTGCCCCCATAATCTGGGTCCTCATTTTACCTACCTTAGAAAGGATGGAAAGCTGAGTCAACCTTGAGCCTGGTGGGATTTGAACTTGCAGTAATTTCAGGCAGCAGATGTAAGTGGATGTTAATTACTGCCTTAGTCTACTGAGCCACCAGAGCTCCTAATCAAAGCTCTAATCAAAGGAAATAACACATCCAACTTTTTTTCTCCTTGGAAACTAGATTTTATGCTTGAGATTGAAAAAAAAATGAAAGTTTGACTGGGTTTTGTGGATTAGATACATTTTTGTTATAGAAATGGCTACTACATAGTAAGTATGCAAAAATAAAAAGTTGATGCTGTGATGTTATTATTTTATTCTACTGTGCTAAAAAGAGTTGGAAGTCAATGCTTCCCCCCCCTTTTAGCCTACACTTTTCTTCCCTGTTCTCTTCCCTATAGAGATAGGGAATTTGCTTATGATATAAGCAAATTATAAGAAAAAAACTAAGATATGGGTTCAGTGAGAAATTAAGAGTGGAAATGGGAGTTAGAAGCCCCCAATGTAGAGGGGAAATTGCTCATCTCTTTGTTAAGTAGCCCAACTTTGAAAAATGATGAGGGATGGTGGCATTAAGAGAAGGCACAGGAACAATTTGCTTCACAAAAGCTCCCCTCTTCCATTCTCATTCTCTAATCCCCTTCCCCATAACATGGATTAAAATCAATTTTTGGCTTTGGCAAGGTTCATTTTATATGCTTTAAGGTTTATCTCCTATAGATCTTGTGTGCCCATTTTTGATTTTTGCGGTTTTCTGTTCTTAGAAAATAAGAAAACAAAGTTCATTCTATCACAATGTGGTCATTTTGCCACCAAGTTTTAATGTCACAATCTCAGGGAGCTGAAGAGTTACAAAGATCTTCCATCTTTGGTTAATGTCAGAGTATCTTGGACTTCCTTTTAAAAAAAAACCCCCAAAAAACCCCAACAATCCTTACTCACCGTGAAGTGAAGCCTCCCCTTGGTTTCAAAGATCACATCTAGCTGCACATTCATGATGTCATCTGGCATGAAAGAAGGAGCACTGCGGATCAAATGGGCAGTGTAGCCAGTCTGGGTGGCAGTTAGGTTTGTCATCTTGTAACTAGAGTAATTGGTAGGAAAGAAGCACCATGGCTCTTTGGAAAAGACAGGGACGTAACAACATCCCCGAGCTTGGCATTCATCTTGAGAGAGAAGCTTCTCTGGGGCACAGTCAAAGTGGCTGTCTGGAGGGATGTTGCATTGCTTAGGCAGCAACAGGGGTTCCAACTGTTGTTCTACGTTCTGTTGGGGTACCTCTGAAATCCTGCCATGATTCTTATCCCAGTGATTATTCTCTTTTTTAGAAGCAGCTATGGCTGCCTCTGAGGTCCTAGATAGTCCAAGCAGAGTGATCGCAAAGGCTAGAGTTGAAATCACGAGCATTGTTGTGAGCTTCTTCTTCCACCACAACCTCTGTCAGGCATTGAATCACCATGGAGTGAGTCATGTGGTTCAACAAGCAGAAGTTTGTTCCTCAGGAAGTATAGGACCAGTCATCTCAAGCTGCAGAGAACATGCAGATCAGACACATTAATTCCTGGCTTGTGCTAAGATACATTGTCCAAATTGACTATTCTTCAGAACCTAACCCTTCTATTCAAGTTGGGAAGTCCCAGATGGATGGATGTCAGGCCTAGAAAATCTGAAAATTACTCTTCTATATTCAATATTGAATCCCATCAAAACAATGATACCCCACTGTTGTGGCTCAAAAGGCAACAGGTCTATTGCTCATTTTTCCTTCTATGCTGTATCAATCCTGTAAAACTACAGGTACTGATTTCCTACAGGAACAAATTTCCTGTCTCAGGAAATCTGACAACAGTCTTGAAAACATGGACATTATTTGGAAAAGAGAAACCAAGATGACAGTTAGAATTTCCCTATAGGCAAAACAGACCCCACGTTGCCTATAGAGATATTGTTATCATTATGTTATGACTCAAGATACAATCTATTATTTCAAGAGTGATTATACAATATTAATTGGAGATTGTTTTATTATTTAGAAACATAGTGATGAGAATACAAAAATGTCCTATCAATATTAATTACAATTGAGGGTGCTGTTTTTCCAAGCATAAATTTCTAACTACCTTTTTGGTTTCTCAGTGCTGATTTGGTCTAGTGGCTGGAGATACCAGGCTAGAAAGTGGGAGATTGTGATTTCAAGTTTCACTTTAGGCACAAAAGCCAGTTGGGTAATCTTGGATCAGTCCAATCCACCTCACTGGGTTGCTGTTGTGGGGAATAAAGGAGGAGGAGGAACGTGTGTTGGATATATTCACTGCCTTGAACCATTTGTGAAAATAATAAAGGCAGGATACAAACAAACAAACAAACAAACAAATAGATTTGTGAAAATGTGGCCAGTGTAAGAGGAGAGCCATATTCTTCTGCAGTAGCTAACAATCAGGAACCTGACAGCATCTTTTCAAGCTGACAAATGTTATTAAAAGACATAATTAAGCCTTTGGGAGCTACAGCTGACTTCCTCAGCTGCATCTGACCAAAGCTTCTGCCATAACATTTGTTAGCCTGAAGAAGTGCTACCAGATTCCTTCGAATTAGTGTGAAAATGTACAGTAGGGGTTTTCTTTTCCCCTACCCGTTGACACTGGCCAAAGTAAATCCCACAGCAACCTTGTCGCCGAGCTCCACCCCGCCCCCTCATTCACAATTATCATTATCTGTGCCAAAAAACCGGCAGGATTTCGGCCAGGCCACCCCTTTTATAGAGTAAATATTCACTTACTCTAACACGAGGCAGAAAACCCCGCAATCAGCACAACGGGAAAGAAGCAGGAAGATACACAAGAGTTTCCACCGGATCATGTGAACGGGCGGGTCATATGACCAATACTCCTCCTTCCAGGACGGTCTGGATTTCGTACCTTTTTACTCCTTTATGCGGGCTCGCCGAATGGGTTGGATTTGCCAGAGCTGGGCTCCCTGCAAACATCCGGACATCCACCAGATGGCAGTAACGGGTTAGGCTTTTGCTTTCTCTCGCTGCCATCCGGGTTTTTCTCGTTGTCGTCCGGATTTTTTTTTTTTTTTTTTTGCAGCCCGGAGATGGCAGGCTCACAGAAAAGGGCTTTGATTGGAAGGATCCGGTCTTGGGTTTCTCTAAATGAGGCGTCGACCTATAATGGCGCGCTTTGGAAGAGCTTCTCCCGTCCAAACATTTAGAGGATAGGAGTATTTTTCTTAAAGAGAGGAGGAGAAATCTGCAAATTATTTAGACGAGTTGCATTCCGTCTCTTTTCGCAGGTTATCACCCAGTTAACAAAGACACACCCTCCCCGCAGCTGTTTCCAAATCTTGTGTTTCTTTTAGAGTTTAGGGCGGGTTTGGGTGGTAATAATGAAAACATCCATTTTATAGAACACTTGTATTTTGGAATATTGGAGATGGAAAATAAACAGGTAGTTATTAAAATGAGGTATATGTAAAATAAAGTATGACTTTGGCTTAAAATTGTATGAATTCAACTGTCCCTGAGATTCACTCAGATCATTGAATGATTATGAGTGGGCTTGATTAAAATTGCTTCTGGAATTTGATTTATTGATAAAATAACAATGAAGCTTGGGACATATAAGAGATTTAAAATCCAAATGGGGCCATTGCTTTAAACATTTTAAAGAAGATACATAAACTTAAAAGAACAAGAAAAGGGGATAAAAGAGTAAAATGTAACTGAATAAATGCAGGATTTTAGCATGTTATGAACATGATTCTCCAGTATATTGTTAGTTTTGAATAGCTATATTGTAAGAGATTTAAACTTATTGTTAAGATAAGCGTGACTGTCAAGACCATGATCAACAATTTAATTCGCAAAATAAGATTATAAAGTATAGTTAGTCCAAATTACTAAAATCTATAAGTACTATAAAATCTATAAGTAAAGTATTTTGAGTGTAGCACATATTCTATTAAGTTGTAATCTAAGAACGGTTTGAACTGAATTCTATGCCAAATTTACTTTTAAAATACAAGTTTATTCCAGACATCCAGCATACTTCCAGAAATTAGTTCATCGTTCAGAGAGAATCAAATGAGCTTTCCAGAAAAACGATATATCATTGTAACAGCACATACAAAGCTAATTCAATATATTTTGAAAGAATTTGTGTTTAGGAAATACTGTAGGTTGAAAAGGGAATATCAGTTTTTAAGAGTTGTTTCATTCTACTATAAATCAGTTTCCAAAACTTGGAATATTGTCACCGAATATAAAAGTATGATTTCACCTGGTCATTACATTTCCAACATTTCATAGAATATGTTCTTTTTAGCAATGAGAGCTGGAATAGTATGCCAACAATACACCAACAATAAACATGCCATCTTATTCTATAATACATGGAAGAAGTTTAATGTTTTCCCATTAAAATGTCCTTCATTTCAGATCTGTAACTGCATTCAAATTCTGTAACTATTTAACAAATTGGAGCACGTTCTTACACCAATCAAGTTTTCATTGTGGTATAATTTTGCATCAAGTTCAAAGTATAGGGTTTAAAGACTATGCCTAAGGATGCTTTTGGGGAAAAAAATATCTACGATTGAAAAAGCTTGACTGAAATAAGCCAGTTCCACAACTTTCTCTGTCACTGCGTTTTTTAATTTGCCAGCTGTGCTTGAACTCTGCCACTTTCCGTAGATGCTCAGAATTCTTATCTCTAAGCTAACTGCGCATGTCAACATTCCTTCATTTTTTTTTTCTAATCTTCTTTTTTCTCCTGCCAAGAGGTCCGGCAGGAACGCTGCCAAAATGTAACTAATTAGGTAGTAAGATATATTTTATAATAAAACGAGTTTCTTAGAATATATCTCGGGCTTATTTTGCTTATCAAGCTTATTTCGTATACTTCAAGAAAAAGGCCACGATCCACCTCTAATTAAGTGCAATTACTCCAGGAGGGGAACAGGGTTTGAATGCCACCCTGACATGTGGCAGCAGACGGACGGTTCGAATTATGGCTTTTTCCTTGCTTGTTACTTTAACTGATAAGCATTAGATAGATGATTAGTTGCGACTGGGGAACGCTAATTAATTATCGCAAATATGCCAAAGAAAAAGAAAAAGGGAAAAATGAAACTCAGAGCTTTCTCTACAACTGATTTATACTCTTCTGACCAAGAAGAGATAGAAAGGAGGCTTTCAAGTTTTCGGCCGCTTGCTTCAGCAACCCGACTAGAAGGAGCCGTGGGAGAAGAAACTGATAAAATGCTCTTGCAGAGGCTTCAGGGAGAAGAAGAAGATAGAAATGCTGTTTTTGAAGGCGACGAATGACTGAGGTCAGTGATATCCCCTTCTGATTATGCATTTTCACAAACAATTCCTGCAGAAGCTCAAAGATTTGAAATGCTTGGTGCAAAGCCAAAGTTTTCACAAACCGCAGAGCATTTTTCCTCCCACACACAGAGAGAAAAGATTTGTTATTCTCCTCAAAGCTCTAAGCAAGCTATTAAAAGTTATCGTGATCTAATACAATTTTATAAACGTGAGCTATCCCAGGCAAAAATGGCCTTATCTATGCTCGAGCCAGATAAGAGAGAGTCTATTGTTCTCCCTGACTCCGCCATATTAGCTTCTTCGAAGCCTAAGCCACACCCTCAAGAGGATATTGTGTCAGACAAATCAGAACAGAGAGCTGTACTCACGTCACATTTGTCACATTCTCAGATTACATATGCCACGCAGGCAGAAAAATTAACTGAGCAGCCTGAAACTAAAGCTGAAGCATCATCTGCCGATGAAACTAATTTACTAGAGAGAGCCGATATGCATGGCAGATTGCAGGAACATTTACAAGTATTGCATCGGACTTTATCAAATATGTCCTTAGCTCACTCAGATGTTCAGACTGCAATGCAACAAGTGTCTCCACAGGCCCAATCTTCAGCACCCCCTGGTGGTGCTGGTGTCCTTTTAGATGGGGCACAACAATAGTTAATGCAGCAAAGGCAAATGACTGCGCCTCCAGCAGGCCATGCTAATATTGCAGCTCAAATGCAACAGCAGCCACATTTTCAAGTGCCTGCACATGTGCCTCCAGCCATGCAACCAAAACCAGCTCCTGGTCCACCTCCAGTGGCACAACCAAGGCCATTTTTTGGTCCACAGCAAGCATTTTTACCGGCACAGCCGGCACAGCCAGCTTTTCAAATGCACATTCCTCAACAGGCATCTTCTATTCCTCCACTGGCTGATGAGTCAAAATTAAAGATGTCAGGACAGAATTACAAAGCCTGGGTCAGTGAGGTTACACTATTGCTTCGCAGAGAAGGCACCCACTGTATGGTTTTTAATCCTCCTGCCCAGCCATGGACTCCTGCAATAAGAGACTTAGAGACTAAAGCTTGCACAACATTGTTGATGTCCATGGATACTGAACTGCAGGTTACTTTTCCGCCTGATGCAACAGCCTAACAAATTTGGGTCCAATTGGAAAATTGCTACAGGCCTATTTCAATTGAATCTTCATGTTTGCTCATGTCTGAGTTCCATGGTTCGAGATTGAAACCTGGTGAACAAATTGGAGGACATTTGACCAAACTGAAAGGAATGAGAAGAGAATTGAGAGAAAGAGGCTACTTCATTGATGATATTCAAATGATCAGCATTATCATTAACTCATTGAATTATAAATGGAAAGATGCCATTACAAAAATTAACCAAGTCCCTATTGCTCAACGCACAGTGGACTATATATGGAGACTTTTAATTGAAGAAGAAGCACTCATGCTAGCCACGCCACATTTGAGAGGACCACCCACATCAAGAGCTCCAGCGAGGTGTCCCTTCCGAAGAAGAGCCTACGTTCCAAGGATGCCAAGATGCTACATCTGCAATCGTGTGGGACATGCCACCCGGGATTGTCCCCAACGAGTTCCAGCTCCTGTCTCATACCAGCCCAGAGGAACAGACTCCAGAGGCAGTGGCAGAGGTGGAAGACAAGGTCGTCGTGGTCCAAGGCGTGATCCGCAAGCTCCACTTACCACATTGGCTTTAACCAACGATCCACAACCTCATCCAGAGTATGACAGACGGCTTTTGTGGACTTTGGACAGTGGTGCAGCATTGCATGTTACCTACAGAAAGGAACTTTTCACAGAGGTGCACGAGCCTGAACCTGAACTACGTGAACTTTACTTTTTTTTCAATCATCCTTGTCAGGTCAAAGGAAAAGGAACTGTTTATGTTGAAGAGCTCGATACATTCATCCCTGATGTTTATTACATACCAACAGCAAATAGTAATTTGCTTAGTCAGGCCCACTTATCTAGAGTTTTAAAGTTCCAGGTTCACCACCTCGAGAAAGCAAGTTACATAGTTAAAAATGGAGATATTGTTGCTGAAACCATGTTGATTGGTGGTGTTTATTACTTAAAGCCAAAGCCTAAATCACAAGCACAGGCAAGTATACAAACTCCAAGGAAGGAGAGCACGGACCCAGAGAGAGATGTTCCAGAGAGAGATTCTGTTGCTACTCCAAAGGCTCCTAAAGCCAACAAAAAGAAAATTAGGAAACAGGTTGCTCAGAGCAAACCTGAGGTTCCTCATAAAACTGTTAAATGTTGAAAATTCACTAACTGATAAATCTTTGCATTACAGGTATATCCACAAGTGGCATAGAAGATTGGGGCATGCCAGTTTCTGTGTTCTTAGGAAAATGCCGAAGTTTGCGAAAGGTTTGGATCTAAAGGGGTGTAAGATGTTTTTGGATTGTGCTGTCTGCAAGAAGGCCAAATCCAAGGCAGCAGCCATTCCCAAACACGCTGCACGCCTGTCAACACGCATTTTTGATTTGGTACACACTGACATAGTTGGTCCATTTCCGCCAACACTTGGTGGTAGATAATATTTTCTAACAATTGTTGATAATTATTCCAGATATGGATATGTATATCCTATGAAAGAAAAATCTGAGACCTTTTAGATCTTTAAAGTCTTTGCAGCCCTTGTTTCTACCCAACACCAAGTTCGCATCACCAGAATCCAGAGTGATCGTGGTGCTGAATTCATGTCTTAGCTTTTCCAGGATTGGATGCGTAAGAATGGAATTCTTCATCAGACCTCGGCTCCTTACACACCTGCTCATAATGGAGTCATAGAACGAAGACAAGGGGTCCTGCAAACCATGATGGTTTGTCTCCTAGAAGATGCCAACCTTAGTATGCCATACTGGGGTGAAGCTATCAAATATGCAAATTATATTGTCAACCGTACTTGGAGCAGTGTAATAAATCAGACTCCTTTCTTCATGATGTATGGTTACAAGCCAGATCTCAAAAACCTCCATATTTTTGGTTCATACGCTATGGTGAACATTCCCTTAGCTCAAAGAAGAAAAGGAGGTCCAGTAGCAAAAATACTGAGATTTATGGGTATTGATGATAACTCAAAATGGAGCAAATTTATTGACTCCAGACATGTAATTGTGATTTCCCAATCCGCTAATTTTGAGGAAGATGTTGACTGGTCCAGGATTCATTCCAATGATCCTAGAGTTTATTTTCCTAGAGATGATGTTGTTGATGCCACACAGCCTGATGGCCAAGATTCACAGGCAAATGTTCCATCCACTAGTTCTTCTCAACCTGATATTCCATCTTCGCAAGCCACGGATGCTGATGCTAGCAACGAATGTGAGGACGAAGACAAAGCAGAAGAAGAATGGACTGTTGTTCCAAGGCATTCCAAGAGGGCCACAAAGGGAATCCCTCCACAATGATATTCGTGGCAACTGACAAAAGCACCCTTGCCTTTGATCTGCAATGTTACACTTCCACCTGATACGTTCACACAAATCAAGCATCTTCCTGATTCAGAGCAAGAGAAGTGGTGTGATGCAATACAGGTTGAAATGGACAGTCTAAAGAAACTTTTTTTAAAAAAATTGATTTATATGCCGCCCTTCTCCGGAGACTCAGGGTGGCTTACAATGCGCTAAGCAATAGCCTTCATACTTTTGTATATTTATACAAAGTCAGCTTATTGCCCCCACAAACTGGGTCCTCAATTTACCTACCTTAGAAAGGATGGAAGGCTGAGTCAACCTTGAGCCTTGGTGAGATTCGAACCTGCAATAATTGCAGGCAGCTGATGTTAATAACAGGGCTTTAGACCACTGTACTATCCAAGGCTCTTAAGCTGTTTAAACTTAAACACCTTTAACTTAAGGTGTTTACTCCTGCAAAACCTCCAGCAAACAAAAGGGTCATTGGCACTCGATGGGTCTACAGATTCGAAAAGAAGCCAAATGGTGAGTCATTGTACAAAGCCAGACTTGTAGCTCAGGGTTTTGCTCAACGTTATCCTGAGGACTACACAAATACCTACTCACCGACAGTCCGAACTGAGAGTGTAAAAATTGCCTTAGCAACTGCAACTATCCTTGGTTTAGAAGTTTTCCAGTTTGATGTTGACATGGCTTATCTACATGCTGACCTAGATGAAGAGATCTACGTGAGAGATCCTCCAGGGTTCTGACAGCAAGAAGGGGATACCTGGTTTCTACAAAAAAGTCTTTATGGTCTGAAACAGTCTGGTTTAATGTGGTATTTATGTCTTACTGACAAACTAAATTCAATGGGCTTTATTAAGTCCGAAACTGATGAGTGCGTGTTCACAAAAAGATCTAACAATGCATATGAAATAGTTCTTGTTTATGTTGATGACATTGTTTATATTAGTCCAAATAAGCAGATGAGTGAAAGTTTTGCCAAAGCTTTGCAGAGATACTTCACATTGAAATCTTTAGGTCATGTTAGCACTTATTTAGGTGTTCAGATTGACAAAACACAGAAGGGGTTTAGTCTTTCACAAGAAGATAAAATTGAACAAATTTTGCATCATTGCAACATGAAGGATGCCAACACAACAAAGACACCCATGCAAACAGATTTTCACAACTTGACACATGAACCAAGTCTTGAGTTCAAGGAACAAACACTTTATCGTTCAGTCATTGGGTCACTGTTGTACATTAGTAGTTGGACCAGACCCGACATTGCACTTAGTGTCAATCTCTTGTCACGACATGTAGGTAAAGCAAAACAGTTTCATTGGACATGTGTTAAGAAATTATTGAAATACCTAAAACACACTAAACACATGAAGTTATTGTTAGAACCAACACATACTGGTTATGCAGAATTATGTTGTTATGCAGATTCTGATTGGGCGAGTGATAAGAAATCACGTAAAAGTACTTCAGGTTATATGCTGTTCTTGAATGGATGTCCTGTTTATTGGCAAGTGCGTAAACAGGATTTTGTTTCTTGTTCATCTATTGAAGCTGAATATGCTTGTGTTTCAGATGCATGTAATTCTCTAACTTGGTTTGATGCTTTGATCACAGATATCTGGACACGTCCGATTTGACCAATCACCATGATGGAAGACAATGAATCGGTGGTTTATATTTCTGAATCACATTTTACAGGTTCTAGGTCCAGGCACATTGACATCCATTATCAAAACATAAAACAATTGGTGAAACAAGGCTTTGTTAAAATGCAGTATGTATCTACACATGATCAGATTGCTGACATGCTCAACAAACCGCTCCCAGCAGCTCAGCACAAGTATCTGCGTAAGAAGATGTGCCTTATTTGATGATGTACTTGATGTCCACTCAACTGGCAAAGAAGGGGATTGTCACTGTGTTTTTTAATTTGCCAGCTGTGCTTGAACTCTGCCACTTTCCGTAGATGCTCAGAATCTCTAAGCTAACTGCGCATGTCAACATTCCTTCTTTTTTTTTTCTAATCTTCTTTTGTTCTCCTGCCAAGAGGTCTGGCAGGAATGCTGCCAAAATGTAACTAATTAGGTAGTAAGATGTTTTTTTTATTTTCTTTATAATAAAATGAGTTTATTAGAATATATCTTGGGCTTATTTTGCTTATCAAGCTTATTTCATATACTTCAAGAGAAAGGCCACGGTCCACTTCTAATTAAGTGCAATTACCCCAGGAGGGGAACAGGGTTTGAATGCCACCCTGACACTCTAAAATAAGAAGCTACATTTTGAAATTGCAGCTGTCATTTTTTAAAATTAATGATTCTGCAGAACTAATATGTACAAAAAAATCTGATAGACTACAGGTAGTTCTTGACTTAACTTCAGTTGTGATCAGATTCTTGGTCATTGAGTGAAGCTGTCAGTGACCACAATCTTGGATCTCCCAATTGTGGTTGTTGAGCAAAGAATGGAGCCTCCATAGGAAGCTGTGCCTTGCATCGTCTTGGGTGTGCCTGTCAGCAGTTGCAGAACAATGCAGAGATAAGGGGACCCAGGTGTGGGTTGGAAAGAAGTGGCCAGGGAGCAGGCCAAGGCCTCCAGGGCCAAGATAACATTGCATGGGCTGGGTGGGTAGCTGAGAAGGGGAGAAGAGAGAGGCAGGTACAGGGTGTTTTAATCTACATTGAGATTTAATATAGTATTCCTCCACTTCCTTCAGGGTTAAGTACAATCAGGTCCAATCAGTGGCAAGGAATTATGAAGTTGCAACAGCATCAGATTGCTTATCTCTAGGTATAATATAACAAATATAACTTGTTTTTGTTGAGTAAAATGAAAAAAAGTC
This sequence comes from Ptyas mucosa, assembly GCA_012654045.1. Classification (NCBI taxonomy): domain Eukaryota; kingdom Metazoa; phylum Chordata; class Lepidosauria; order Squamata; family Colubridae; genus Ptyas; species Ptyas mucosa. The sequence continues at coordinate 15,387,571 of WNWU01000020.1, forward strand.
ACCTTAGGACACAGTTCCCCAATCTTCCCAGCTTTGCGAACTGGGGGGGGGGGGAGAGGGGATGGTTCCGCACAAGCAGCAGTTAAGCATCTGCACAGCTACATTTGTGCAAGCTGTGGTTAAGTGCATGTGTGTGCAATTGTATTTGAGTGAGCAGCAGGCAAGTGTGCGTGTTCAGCTCCATTTGTGTGAGTGGGGGGCAAGCACGTTCATTGCTTGTGCAAATGGAGCACATACGCACATGCTCAGCTGCTGCCTGTGAAAGTGGGGGTGCCCGCATGCTTGCCCATTGCTTCCGCAGCCCAGTTCCGAACAGCTCATGGCCCAGTAGTGGGCTGCAGCCCGGGGTTGGGGACCCCTGCCTCAGGGCTCCGTCTCTGGTTTTATACAGAGTATTAAGCTATGATCTGTTTTTTTTCCCTTTGTGTATGTATGTATCTACTCATTGCAATTTAGGATTATGTGTAAAGATGCCATTATGCCAACAATCCATGGCATAATTACATGTGAATTAAATTACATGTGAATTAAATTACATGTGAATCTAAGTATCAGTCTTAAAGCAGCAGTATAAATATAGTTTTGACCTGAGGGTGGAATTAACTCCAATGAAATCTCCCGAAGTTCATCTGCAAACAGGCATATCATCATGCACATCTAATTTACAGCTACCTTCTCAGCTGATCCCTGGAGTTTAAATGAAAATGGGAGAATTTTTATTCCATATTGAGGTTTAATATTCCCCCCATCCTCCAATGTCATGTGGGAGGAACATCCTTGCCCAGAAAAAGGAAATCTTAACCCCTGTTGACTGCTGATTGGAATTTTTTCATGTGGTGTTGAGAATGTAAACTTTCCTTAAATGAGCTTTTATCTTATAAACTGAACAGAGAAGCTGTCTTAACATTGTCTAGGAAGCAGGGGTTGAGAAAAAGAGGAAGACCTTGGGAGAAGAATCAAATGGAAAACTCTGCAGTTACATTTTGCCATAATTTTCTCTCACGGAATCTGAATGTTCTTCTGAAGGATTCTTTATCCTGTGGAAAATTTCAACATTCCTTCCAACAATTAAGAATTGAAAGTTTGCTGAATCCCTAGATTAAACAGAACTAAGAAAATAAGGAATCCAATTTGTCTTTTTATTTAGGACAAAACAACAACAACAGTGCAATGGAAAAAGCAACATTTGAATATAAAACACAGCTACCCTGTCCATCCCCCATCTTTCTCTTTCTTGTATACCATCCACTGACAAACTTTCAGGATTATTCTCAAATCAATATTTTGAAAATGTTGATATTCTCACATCTATATTTTTGAAAAAGTCCAGCTCTTATTTTTGTTCAGCTTGCTCCTGGGCACTCAGTTCTTCCAGTTTCTCAGTTATTACTTGGGTAATTCTGCGCAATGCCTTGTGATAATAAGGATATTCCTGCTCAATCTGATGGAGAACGGTGTTAAGAATATGCAGTCTCTCCTCCACCTTATGATGTTCAACACGGGTCATTATCTCAGAACGACATAGTAGACTGTACTTCCCTTCCTTCACGGCCTGCATGTGCTTCATGCGTGTCTGATTGGAAACAATCTCTGAAAGATTCTTAGAAAAGCAACATTGAATTTGTTATTAGAGACAAAAGGCTGCAGTCAAGGCAGGAAGGAAGGAATCAACTGATGAGCAAAAATCTAGATAGCCTGGGCTTCGTACAAGATTAAACCTTTTTTTTAAATAGACAGGGTCAGAGAAAAATAAATTGCATTGTGGGAACCATCAATGAAACCCCAAAATAAAATTAAACACTAATATTCCTGCAGAGTTGTATGGATAAGTAGATTATTATACAGTAGTTGGTTTTAATCCCTGTCTGTTCAGACACATAGCTCACCTAGATAAGCTCAGAGAATTTGTGTTTGATTAAGCATTATTGTTTCAATAATACAAATTATCACAATATATTATATTTTGATAAACAGTAAAGAAATAAAAAGTTAAAAACTGGGTGGAATGCTTTAGCCAGCACCCAAATCTGTTACTGGGAGTCCATGTAAGAGTAGGTATATTTTTCCTCAGCATGGAGCAGTTACCCCAAGTTGAGTATACAAGGTTACTGCCCTGTAGATTAATCCTAAAGAGAGGTGGAACATGCATTGCACAAATGACCAGTCTTGTTACCTGCCGTTTCTTTGCTTGCAACTGATCGATTTTTTCATCAAATTCTTCTGCTTCAAAATTCATCCCAGAAAGTATTCTCTCCTTCTCCAAAATAGCTAAGTTGAGGTTCTGCTGTGATTGTTCAAGCTGAATTATGGTTTTGTTGCATTCCTCAGCATTCTATGGGAATATAAAAAAGAAAGAAAAAAAATCAACCCTCTTTCTCAGGACCAATCATTTGCCTGATGATCCTGTGAGAGAACTGCATACTGTAAATTCTCAGAGCAACTTCATATATTATACTACCCTTAACAAGTTATTTCCCCCTCTCCCCCAATCTCCATGATGTTCATGATGTAAGAAAATGCATCTACATGCTCAACAAAAACATTTATTTTCCACTTAATATATAACTGGTTAGCAGTTGTGAATCTATGTTCCCTCAGTAAAGCTCATGGTATACTTCTAAGTAATGGTTCAATAGTGCCTGTGTTTCAATACAGCTCTGTATTGAAGCTGGGTAGAAATATATCATCAATTAAATGACTGGAAAATCTCATAGTTTTCAACACATTGACATTAAAAACTCCCTTCAGAAATCTGAGTAATTCTTGCTTCCTTGTTTGTGTCTAGGGGTGGGGGTTGACACACACACACACCATTTTAAGCAATGCCCTTCCTCTGTAGATATTTCAAAAACAGGCTCCACCAGCATTGTCTAGAGGAATTTGGCAGAACAAAATACAGCAAGGTATAATAAAGGCAGCACAAAGTAAAACTATGGCACAACTAAATCATTTTCCATAGAATAAAATTCTAATCTGCATTTAGCTCCTTAATTTCCAGACTGCTATATTTTTCTTGAATCCCCCAACCTCAGTTCCTGGAAATTTTCTGTTCCCCTGGCCTGGAATTAGCCTGTGAAGAGATGCATTGTATCTCCCTTGAGAGAAAGAAATACAGAACAAAGACAAAAACGAATTTCTCCTCTTCTTGTTAAAAAATCATTTGAGTGGGGGAAACCTCACTCCAGATTTATCACTCACAGTTTAACTTTTCTAAATATAGTGTTCCTGCTAGCAATGTCTTCAGGCTACATTGGTTAAAAACTGCAAGATGGTGGGTGCAAATTCTTGAGGCCAGAAGGGCCTTTTTCTATATGTATCACACTCGTGCAAAATGGGCACTGCTTCACTTGTGCTGCAGTGTTGTATCTGCCATCTTGCAAATCCTTTTTGCTTCTTGCAGATGCTGCTGGTTTTGCTTTCTGTCTAGATTGATAAATTAAATCCAGTTGACTGATCAAGTTTAAATATTCCTTTCATAGATGACGCTATAGAGAAGGGCTTTTTCCCCCCTTTCACCTCATCTGACTAGAATAAATCTATGTATCCAAATTATTCAAGCCACTGCTGTGATCCTGAAAAAATTGACTGTTCCTGCTCACCAAATACTCTTTTGATTTTAAGAGATTCCTTGTTACTGTTTTGACTTATAGCAGTATAAACTGACATTTATAGTTTTACTGAATCTTGCATTTAAGCAGGAGCAAAAATATGTCCAGGATGGCATAATCAGTCCCACTAGAGCAAGGGTGTCAAACTCGATTTGATTGAGGGCTGCATTACGATTGGGTTAGACCTTGTAGAGACCGGGAGGGGGGCGTGGCCGGGGTAAGTGTGGCCAGCTTGACATCACTCGTGTCAAGGGCACCTGTGGTGGCCAAATGCTAAGGCAGGATTTTCCTCACTCACATTATAATCTTTTTTCCTTCTCTTCTGTTTCATTCCCTCTTCATTCTCCTTTCTTCTTCCTTCCCCCCTTTCCTTATTTCTCTTCCCTTGCTCTCTTCCTATCTTTCCTATCTTTCCTTCTTTTTCTTGTCTTTCCTCTTTCCCTTTCTCCTTTCCTGTCCCTTCTTGCATGCTCAAATGCAAAGGGGGAAACATTTCTCCTTTTTTTTTTTAGTTTGTTTTGATAGCCCTCTGCCAGCGAAAACGAAGCCTGGGGGGCCATGCAGGGTTCCAGAAGCCCCATTTTCAGATACAACGGCCTCCTGCAGTCCTCTACCAGTGAAAATGGAGCTCAGGGGGACTGTGTGTGGCCCGACCGAACTCCATCTTTGGTGGCAGCTGCACCACGGGCCAATCCTTTGCTATTTCCAGGGCAGTCTTGTGGGCCAGATTTAAGCACTCCGTGGGCCAGATCCGGCCTTGAGTTTGACAGTCCTGCACTAGAGATACAGTGGGCCATGGTATTGTTGATGAATTAAGGAGCTCTGTTAATTTCCATATTAGAAAGCTGAAAGTAGAGCATTACTTTACAAGAGAGAACAGCAGAATTACCAACTACGGTCTCCAGACTATTTCAGGAAATATTCTACAAATAATCAGTTGTTCAGATACTCTCTCTCTCTCTCTCTCTCTCTCTCTCTGTGTGTGTGTGTGTGTGTGTGTCTGTAATTCCCTAGTGATCTGTAATATCAATTTTTACTTGCTGACCTTCTGGGTCGCTTTGATCTTTTTTTTAAGCTCCAACCTCTTGTAGTAGAAGTCACCCTTTGTCAGCACTTGCTTATTCATTTTGCTCTGACCCTCAGCACGAACCACAATTGTTTCTCGGCGGGAAACTGCTGCCTCCATATTTCTCATTAACTTCTCCTGCTGCTTCATCAGCTGTTGGTACCTTACCTATATGGCAGAAAGGAAGCAAGTCAACTGAATGTATTGGGACATCATAAAAGAGTCAGGTTATATTTTTACATCCTTGTAGACATGGATACATTATCATCTATAGCCGAAAGTTTTGCATAACATGGTTCAAAAAAATCTAAAACTAGGCTACCACCACACTGATCAGCAGAATCTACAAATCTTTGGGGCTATTAGTGAACTCAACATACCACACAGAATACTTGAAGCACCTTGCTGACGTCTGTAAAACATCATGTAAATAGGGCCTAGTAAATGTTAATCCACATTTCTGATAAACAGCTGACCTGCTGAGTTTCTTAGCAGTTCTTACTGTCTTTCCTATCACAATATTAGCTATTGTCTGGATTCAACATGATATTTTTTTCTGAAATATTAAGTCAAAGTCAGGATTATAGTTACTTAGGTAATATATCTAAAAATTAATTTACATTTTATATCCTAGTTCAGCTTCACAGCAGGTGGCAGCATCTAGCCAATCTTATAAAGATAAGCAGAGAGCAGCTTAAGTTCAGCAAAAAAAAAGTATTCACAAGGTAACTCTCATCCACTAAAGATTTGCAAGCAGAATCTGAGTACTTGCCCTTTAATGATTCTGCAGTCTGGATTCCCTACATCTATCAGGATTTGGACTGTGTGCAAGGGTTACTGGAATTTAGAAATCTCTACCGCATAACACTCGGTATTAAAAATGTCTCAGTGAGTGGCAGAAACTAGTTATTTTATCTGGTCTTATAAACGAAGCAGGATTGGTAAGGACGGGAGATCACCAGAAAATCAGACTAGACTGGAACATTGAAAAACCATTCAGGAAAAAGATAATGGCAAACATTTCCATACTGTTCTCAATAAGTCTACATGAAGTGACTAAAAGTTGAGTCAAGAGAGACACTATCTTTTTATCGTATCCAAAATACCTTTATGCTTGTTACAAATCTTGGAACTAAATCTGTCAAAAATATTTCCCAGGCCCACTTGTTTATTCTACACAATCTTTTCTTCAATATATAGGTACATCAAGAAAGGAAAAAACAGATTGGATAAATACAGATCATACCAGTATAATTATTTCTTCTTCTTCTTCTTGTGCCATGTCCGTCATTGGACGTTGGCGATCATGTTGACAATCCTATTTTTGTCAACAGCTGTATGAAAAAGTGCTGCTGAGTTTTGTCCAAACCAGTCCCTTAGGTTTTCAAGCCATGATGTTCTTCTTCTGCCTGGGCCTCGTTTGCCTTTCCCTGGAGGATTAAGTGAAGGATGCTGTATTTTTCTGGGTGTCGCATCACATGTCCAAAATACTCTAACTTTCGCTTTTTAATGGCTTTGATTATTTAATGGCTTTGATTATTTCCCTTTGCTTTCCAGGCGGCTTACCACCTCCTCATTTGTGATTTTGTTAACCCAGCTTATACGTAACAGCCGTCTGTATATCCACATTTCAAATACTTCCAGTTTCTTCAAGTGGTTTTCTGTCAGAGACCAACTCTCTACTCCGTAGAGCAGGATAGAAAAGATGTAACATCTGACAAGCCTGATTTTCAGTCTTAGGCTTATGTCGTGACTGCAGAAGACCTTTTTCATTTTGAAGAATGCTGTTTGAGCTTTCTCTATCCTTGTCTTTACTTCACTGATCATGTCCCAGCTTTCATGTAAATTAAAACTGAGGTACGTGATCCTTTCAACTTTTTCTAATGGTATTCCTAATTTATCAGTGGTAAATTAATGGGTTGTTTGCTGACGACCATGATCTTGGTTTTTGAGGTGTTAAGCTTCAAGCCATATTTTTCAGATATTTCTGAGACTCTGTTGATGAGGAGCTGAAGGTCTTCATGCTTACTGGCAAGCAGAACTGTATCATCAGCATATCCTAAATTGTTGATCTGAATACCATTTACTTTGAGGCCAGCATCAATGTTTTCCAATGCTTCGTTGCAAATTGACTCAGAGTAGATATTAAATAACAGCAGAGACAGAATACAGCCCTGTGTGATCCCTCTTCGTATTTCTGCATCATCTGAGTAATTTTGGCCTAGTCTCACATTTGCTACCTGATGCCAATATAGATTTTTTATGATTCGGATGTCTTTGTCATCTAGCCCCACTTGTTTCAGGATTTGTAATAGTTTGCTGTGTCTTATTTTATCAAATGCTTTTTCAAAATCGATGAAGCACATGTAAACACTGTGACTGACATCTCTACAGCACTGTACAAGAACTTGAATGCTGAATAGGGCATCCCGTGTACCAAGATTGTTTCTGAAACCAAATGGTGTGTTACTTAGACACTCCTCAATTTTGTTGTATATTCTTCTGTGAATTATTCTCAGGAAGATTTTCAGGGCATGGTTCATTAAGCTTATTGTTCTGAATTCGGTACACTTCTTTGCATTTATTTTTTGGAGGATTGTCACAAAGGTTGACTTTAGCCAATCATTTGGTATCTTTCCTGTTTCATATATTCGATTGAAGAGCTGCAGGAAAAATTTCTTCCCATTGTCTTCCAGCAATTTTAAAATTTCTACTGGGATATCATCAGGTCCTGTGGCTATAATTATTTGGGTTAAGCATATTTATGATACAAAACCTTAGACTAGTTTGACTGAAATCAATGATGCATTTGCCAATCTGGGTAACCAGCAGATTTGCCTACCCAGCACTTCCTGTCTCACCTGCATCCTGTGAATCTCTGCCTTCATGGCTCTGATCTCAGTCTGCTCAGCTTCTGAGTCCACTGCAGCACGCATCTCTTTGGCTATTTGTATCTTCTTCTCCCATTGCATCATCTGACATCTGAAATGCCAGAGGAGAGAGTAAAACAAGAAAGAAGCTAGCAGAACCTTAGCAGAGGATAGTATATATGGAAATAGGAGGTGTGCCATCTGTCATCATTAGTAGCATTATCAAATTGCCCCTCAAGACACTCATGCAAATCATATTCTATCAAAACAAAAGAACACAATCACGACTACGATTAGTTTTTATGTACAAAGAATGCCAGGAATTTGTTGCCAGAAAGAATTATGTTTTCCCAACATTATGTCATGAAAATATAGATTCCACACAAAACCCAAGAAGACAATAAAAATTATGACATTAAAATGTAATCTAGAGAGGCATTTCAGCTTGTGGAAAATTCAGAAGTACAGAGCACAACAATGAGGAGAAGGAGCCGTGTTTATTGCAAGGACCTTGGATGACTGCTTTACAAAAAAGGGGGACCTTGAATAAAGGGGAAGCAAAGGTCTTTACAAAGGTTGAGGGCTGTAATACAGGGCAGGAAATCCGAGGCATCTGATTGGCTGGCAACTTCTGGCGAATCAAAGCAGGTCCTTGACCATGCCCCTGGAGTTATTTCTTATTGTTAGGCAAAGTGGCCCTTTCAGGAAGGCAGCAAAGCTGGGGGAAGTCCATTGTTAAGGAGATGGAATGCTATGCTGATCAGGCTGATCAAGGATGGAAGCTGGGCTTTCTTGCCTTGTTACTGTGTTGCAGTTCCCTATTAGGGCTGTACTTAGGCTGTACTGTGAGTGGGTGAGCAAGGCTTATACTCTTTTGATGGTGTCTCATGGGGCTTTGTCTGGAGGTAGACAAAGAGAGGAGCTGTATTGGACTCTGATCATATCCAAAAGACAGAGAGGAAAAAGGATGCCGCTCCATTTTATTTCCTCCATTTATTTTCTCCACTACACACCTGTGTGGTGATAAATTTATGAATTACCTTCAATTATTCTAGGTGCAGAGGCTGTTCTCTGCTTATCTCTCAAACTGCAACACAAGAAGGAAATCTGATTTACATTCCATGTATCTATGCTCTGACATAGTTGATGACCCAACCTAGAAAACGGGACTCTCAAAAAAAAAAGTCACGAATATCTTCTACCTGCACTATTTAAGCATTCAAACCCGATATGATAAATCAGAACTCACTCTGCCTCAACTAGACTGTTGATGAGCCTCTCTTTTTCCTCATGGAGTCGGTCCAGTTTCTCTTGCATCTCAATTGATTCTCTCTCTGATATCTAGAGCCAGGAATATGTGCATTGTATCTTTTATTTACTTCTAATAAACAAATGATCCAGAACAAGAATAATTATCAGACTGGGCTAGCAACAGAATATAAGAAACGCTTTGCTATGTCTGCCAAAGGCCCACCTAATTCAAGTCTCTGTGTTGCACAAGGGCCAATTAAATGCTTCCAAGATGCTTACAAGCAGGGTGGGATTACAATAACTTTCTTTCAAGTATTTCTCTTTGTTAATATAGTTGAAATTGTCCTGTTTTTGGTGTAGGGGGCAAGATACAGCCAATTCAACTTATGGGCAGCTCTGTTTCTAAATTTGTCCAATTCTCTTTTAAAAAAACATTTAAATTGGTAGCCATTACTACACCCAATAGTGTATAGAAGCATTTTTATTGCTCTTAAATCTTGCATATAATTTCATTTCATGGCAACAATGGTAACACAAGAAGACAGGGAGAACAATTTCCCCTTTCTCTTCATATCTCCATCATTTGCAGAGTTTTATCTTCTAGTACTTTTTTTAGCTTTTTCCTTTAAAGTGAATCATTTGAGTCCCATAACAATTTGGTTGCCTTTATTTTACCTTTTTGAATTTTACAGTATCTAGGTGCAGCGACAAACAGTGTGCACAGAATTTAATGTATGGCGCCATGTTGTAGATTTATATGTGGGCATTATATGTTGGCAATCTTATTTTTAATCCCCTTTTAAAAGATTCTCCAGTAGAGAATTGTCTCCTTAGTATTTTTTTCATAGTGGCTTCATTGCCTTTTTTACATACATTCACATATCAGAGCTTGTGTTCTTGGAAGTCTATTCCTGACATGTCTGTCAAAACAAACCAGATAGTAGTTTTGTGAAGTTTGGCTGTTTTGTTTCAATATGATTCTCCTTATAATTATTTCCAAAGAATTGATGATTTGATGTCATCACCAAACCAGTCAAGCTTATTGAGAAATAAGTTACCTACAGATAGTCCTTGACTTACAACAGTTCATTTAGTAACCATTCAAAGTTATAATAGCATGGGAAAAAGTGATGTATGACCATTTTTCACACTTACAACCGTTACAGCATCCTCATGGTCATGTGATCAAAATTCAGATGCTCGGCAACTGACTCATATTTATGACAGTTGCAGTGTCCCAGGATCATGGGATCATCTTTTGTGACCTTCTGACAAGCAAAGTCAATGGATAAGGCAGATTCACTTAACAACCATGCTACTAACTTAACTACTGTAGTGATTCACTTAACAACTGTGGCAAAAAGGTCATAAAGTGGGGCAAGACTCACTTAACTACTATCTCACTTAGCAACAGAAATGTTGGGCTCAATCATGGTTGTAGGTCAAGGACTATCTGTATTTTTTTCCCGAGGGTCTCCTTCCTGCCTCCTTCTCTAGAAACTGAATGATCTAGACCAGAGGTGTCAAACTGGCGGCCCGCGGGCCTGATGCATCACACGCAGGCCACGCCTACCCTAGCTCCGCGAATGGGAAAAACATTGTGAAATGTGACGCAGCGAGTTTGACACCTGTGATCTAGACCAACTATTTATATTATGCAGTCTTTTCCTGTGAAGTATTATCATTGCTTCTCTGTTCACAAAGGGATTGCAGGCTAGTTATCAAAATCTCCTCTTTTTTGTAGTTTTAGTAGTACTGAATAACAGAATCAAACCCTGACTTTGTGAGAAATACATCTAAACCAAGGAATACCTTGAGGGAGCGCACAAATTCATTTTCCATGATGGTGTTTCCTTGCTGTAACTCATTAGAATTCTCACTATTCTTATTGATCAATAAATGCAGTTTCACCAGATCATTAGACATATTCTTCATGTGTCGTTCAATGTCCTTCAGTTCATTTTTCTCCTGCTGGATATCATCTGAAAGGATAGGATAAAAAGGGAACAATTCTTTAAGATGTAAAATGGGGCAAATAACATGAGAGTTGGAATGGTTGGAATAAAATGTGCAATATATATGGGAAAATCAATTCTATCAGCAGAAATTGGGGGGAGGTGTGGTGAATTAAGCCTGCACATTCAAAATCTGCATACAGAATAAAAATAAATGTGCTTTTTAAAATCCCAGTTTAAGAATCAGACAAATGTTGGATTAAATATATGTAAAAATGAATTGGCCTTGAAACAAATTGATTTGACCATCCCTAAGTAACTGCATGGGAAAGATACCTCCTCTCCATGAGTGAAGTATTTTTATACCCCTTGTTCAAAATAGCTGTGAACAGCAAAATATTTTTCCAGCTGTTATTAAGCAAAGTTGTATAAATGTTTGCAGTCAAAAATTTCAATTTCTTTCAGATTGCAAATTCAGATTTGGTAAACAGAAAACTAAGTTTAGAAAGCTCAGATGCATTACTTTGCTGTGAAATGTGGCTTCAGGGATGCAGCAAACAGTGGGGGATTATATATACAATCTGATGTGGCAACATTTGTCTGAGAGTTTAACAAAAAGATTGCTTAAGGAAATATATGCATATACTATACCCAATATTTCATTCATCTTATATGACTTTTATAAAGAAATATACAGTTAACATTGTTATAGTCTATACCAGGGGTCTGCAACCTTAAACACTCAAAGAGCCATTTGGACCCCTTTCCCACAGAAAAAAAAAACCACCAGGAGCCACAAACCCCTTCCTGTGCCTGACTATTTATTGAGTGGCCAAAAAACTAGCATATGTAGTTGAATTAAACATTCTGTTTTCTTCTGAAACTTTTCTTTTCTTGGATTTATCCATGGTTGGCTTACCGGGGGTTGAAAAGCTCAATAAATCTCATGCCGGTGGGTGTTGCACATTGGCGGTTGTTATGCATATTTTGAGTGACAGGGAGCCACAGGAGAGGGGTGAAAGAGCCACATGCAGCTCCAGAGCCGCAGGTTGCTGACCCCTGGTCTATATTGAAAATACTTCAAATGCTTGCAAAGATCTTTGATAGATTTTATCACTAAGATATGGCAGCTTGCTTTCCATAATAAAGTTCTTATTCAGCAGCCACCATTTCAATTATGCTTTTTGTTTAGCATAAGCAATTTTAAAGGGACTGCAAAATCATTGAAGCAATGTAATTTCCTAATCATCCAATCAGATATGAAGAGCGCTACACTTACTCTCAATGCGTACTTTCTTTTGCTCCTTGATTGTGATCTCTTTCTTTAGCATGTCTAAGGAAATCAGCTGCTCTTCTCGTTCTTGAGTAAGCTTCACTAATTCCCTCTGTTGCTTCATCCAGTGTTTTTGGAGCTTCACTACCTCCCATTCCATTTCATCTATTTGTTTGGTGAGTGTCTTAATTTCAATTTCCAAAGGCCCCAATTCTTGTCCCTTGAATCAGGAATATATAATGATTTAGGTTTAGTTACTTGCAATTCAATACAGTTTGAAAAACACCTTCACTAGTCAGGTAACAAAATGTCTGCAAGCAAACAATCAAGCTCAGAGAACACCAAGGACTCCACAGTTCAATCCTGAACTACATACATTATTTTCTATTAAGAGCCTTGGATAGTACAGTGGTCTAAAGCCCTGTTATTAACATCAGCTGCCTGCAATTATTGCAGGTTCGAATCTTACCAAGGCTCAAGGTTGACTCAGCCTTCCATCCTTTCTAAGGTAGGTAAATTGAGGACCCAGTTTGTGGGGGCAATAAGCTGACTTTGTAAATATACAAAAGTATGAAGGCTATTGCTTAGCACATTGTAAGCCGCCCTGAGTCTCCGGAGAAGGGCGGCATATAAATCAATTTTTTTAAAAAAATACCTAAAGTCCACTCGTGAACATCTTTTTTTTAATTTACTATAAAATACTTTGTCTTAGTTAGGGAATTCTTCCCAAAAATAGAAAGTTATCCCATGTGCACGTGATACATTTATCAAGGACCCGAGAAGAATGAAAAACAAATTATAGAAGGGAAAGCCTGCTAAATTGTTTGGCATCCAATATTCATTCCAGTCCCTTAATCACAGCTGCATTCTGAATCAATGGGAAAAGGAGGGAGGTGGCTTAGAATAACATAGTCAGGAGTATTCTAAGTGCTTATCTATCTCTTCCATAGGGATTCATTGATGTTGCTCTCCACAGCCTCAAGCTGAATCTATCCCATTTCCAACTTTTTTCTTTTGCTGGCAAATATTGGTCCACTTCTCAGCTCTGTTTAGTTTTAGGAAAATTAACCTGATGATTGCTCCAAAGGTTTCAATTACAATTGGTATAACAGTGGATTTCGTTTTCCACAAGCATTCAGCTTTGATCTGCAAGTCCTGTATTTCATAATTTTCCAATTGTTTTTTTTTCAATTTTAATATCACAGGAACATCAACGATTCAGACTTTTTTCTTTTTGATAACTATTATATCAGGCATATTAAGAGCAAAAAGCTTGTTTGGATCTTAAAGTCCCATAAGATCTTAGGCCACTTATTTTTTAAAACCTTCTCAACTTGATGGTCCTAGTGGGTCTTGCTACATTCATATTCAAACTTCTGACAAAGTTTCCAATGAATAATTTTGGCAATTCGATCATAACAATGTTTAAAATCAGTTTGTGTAATCTGTGGCAGTCACAGATCAGATGGTCAATTGTTTCATCCTTTTTATTACAAAGATGACATTTGCTGTTGTTAGTTACAGGCTGAATTTTCACTTTCATGCAATTAGTTGGCAAAGCTTGTTATTGAGCCACTAAAATAAAGCTTTGAGTTTCTTTAATACTCCTGATCTTAACCAATTCTATGTGGAGTTTTTATTGAATTTTCCTTCTACATTCTTCAAGCATTGACTATGTATTGGCATATTCTTCCAATTAACAAATTGATTTGATTATTTCTTTTTTATAATCAGCCTTCACCCTTGTTTTCAAATGCTTTCCTTGATGGACTACTTTCAATAAGGGTTCTTCACTTTTCTTCGTGTAATCATTTCAAATCATGCTTTGCTTCCTCCACAATTTTTTTTTCATCTGTAGGAGTCATCTTTTTCTTTTAGCTCTTGACAAATACAGGCAATCAGTATCACTTTTCAGATGGAAAGAAAAGTACAGTGTCATCGGTTTTCTCATTTTCCAATCCAAGTTATCAAGTTCCATCTGGATTCATTTAATTATTCCTGCTGCTAGTAAGTAAGGACTGCTCAGGTATTGGTTGCTTTAAAATGTTTCCACCTTGATTTGCTTAGCAGTTGGATAGAATAAATGCCAACATAAAGAAAGGTTACTGTGTGGTGGTTAGAGTGTGGAACTGAATGGGAGATACCTTTGAATATCCTTACTAATTATTGAATATACTGGATATATATGGGCTAGTGCTATCTTTAAGCTCAACAGAATTGATATAAAAAATGAGAGAGCAAGCCATATATATTGCCCCGAGCAACCCAAGAAAAAAACATACCCCAAGTTGAGAAATCATCATTTCCAATTTCTTATTGTACAAGTTGATGGCACCCTGTTTGCGTCCAATCAGGAGGTTACGTTTAGCAATCTCAGTCTCGCTATGACTGATCTCGCTGTTTAATTCATCCAATTCCTTGTCCAGTTCTGAAAGAGTCTTCTGAAACATGTTCAGCCTATTATTTGTATTTGTTATGTCCAATGAAGTTTGAGCCGTTTCATTTTCAAGTTTGGTAAGCTGTGTATCCTAGGGATTACAAGAAAAGGGAGATCAGAAAAGACATCTCTGTATGGATAGATAAATAAATATTTCAGTGCTGTTAACAAATATCTATTACTAATGAAAAGCCTGGCTGCAGTCACAGTATTACTTTAGACTGTAGCTGAACACAAATGTCCCAAATCATAGCAAGAAGAACACAAAAGAGCCTTGGATAGTACAGTGGTCTAAAGCACCCTGTTATTAACACCAGCTGCCTGCAATTATTGCAGGTTCGAATCTCACCAAGGCTCAAGGTTGACTCAGCCTTCCATCCTTTCTAAGGTAGGTAAATTGAGGACCCAGTTTGTGGGGGCAATAAGCTGACTTTGTATAAATATACAAAAGTATGAAGGCTATTGCTTAGCGCATTGTAAGCCGCCCCGAGTCTCCGGAGAAGGGCAGCATATAAATCAAATTTTAAAAAAAATTTTTTTAAAAAGGGCAGGAAAAAAAGCACAATGCTAGAATACTGAGAGATAAAAAATACCCATTTGCTCTTTCCAATATGTAACTGCACACATTGGTTTCACTGGGTACATTTTAACAATTGTTATTTGAGAGCCAATCATAAATAATAAATCACAGTAATATAATAATATTAGTGTAAATAAATCTCTATCACAAATTTAGGTTAGCCTGTAACCATAAAAAGCCAGGAGCGCTTGGAGTCCAATTTGGAAGTGGTTAGACTCACACTATAGTGGATGCTGTCCACTTCCTTAAACCCCATAGACTCAAAAGAATCCCAGATAATATTGCAAGACATTATTATGTACCTTGTGAATACAAATCAGAACAAATCTGATTAATTTCACTTTTAGTCATGGTGGCCTTGGGGAATATCTTTTCAACCTACATTTCCACAAAAGGTCTGGGTTAGTTTAAATAAGGATGCTGGATAGCACACTGCAGATGCAATAAGGTTAGAGAAATAATTATATTTCACTATCTTATTGCCAATATGTGAGCCCAAATCTAGACTCATACTGCTGTCTAGTCATGTTCACACTTCTGATGTGTCTTCTGTGACTTTACCTTCCAGAGCTCCTCTATGAACCACAGGGCATATTTAGACCTGCACACTGGAGGGGATACTCAGGAATGATTTCATCCAACGTTCTTGCCAATTTTCTTTTTCAGAGTTTGGTAAGAGGAGTGGCAAAACTGGTTGAACTTGTCATTCAAAAGCTCCCCAAGCACCAGTTGGAAACTAACAGAATCCATAAAGTGTCAGGAGTGACCAAATTAATTTGTCTTCCTTTCTTGCAATGGTTGGTAATGGAGCAAGGTTCAGGATGACCAAAAAGTGACAAAGGACTGTCCATGGTGAAGGATTAAAAAAAAAAAAGACCCTATATGGAAATGATAAATCAACTGTCCCAAAATGAAAACTAGATCAAGCGTGTACCTTTATGGATTGGACTAGATATTACAAGTTCAAACCCAAGATTGTTATGGCTGCCATGAAATCCTGAGACTTTTCCCACTCAGAAGGTTACTTACTACTAGTCCTTTAAGTTGTGGCCATCATGGTGTCCCTGCAGACACATGATCATGATTTGGGTGCCCAGCAACCAGTGCGTATTTACAATAGTTTCAGTGTCCTGCCCATCTGCAACTTTCAGCAAAGTCAATAGGGAAGGAAGTTGCAAGCCATGGGCATGTGATGTCATACTTAATGACCCACAGTGATTCACTAAACAACTGCAGCTAGAACTAATACACGTTGGCATGGTCACGTGACATTTCATATAACAACTGTACTGCTTAGTGATGGAGTTGCCACTCCAATTGGGGACAGTAAGTGAGAACTACCTACAATTCTTTGTTAGTGAGAGTTATTCTTATGGAGCACCTGTTCTAGCATCTTCATCTGCAAGAAGACAATAATTCAAACCGGTAAATAATTCATATTTTAGTAATATTTTCCTTGTGTTAATCACTTTAAAAAAGGGGTGTCAAACTCACGACAACATGTCATGGGACGTATCGTAACTTTTTTCCCTTTCGCTAAAATGGTGGTGGGCATGGCCAGTGCTTGACGCATCTGGCCCTCAGGACGTAAGTTTGACACCCCTGCTTTAAAACAATCCAGGTTTAGTAAAATAGAAAATCAACTAACAGGAGAATTCCTGCTAAATATATCACTACTTATAGGTAAATGCAAATGCAAATACTTTTTCATTGTATAATAAGTAAAACTACTGTATGTTCATGCACAATAGGAAAAATTACCATACTCTAACATCACTGTAATCATTGTAACTTCCACTAAGAATATTTCTCCACTTAGTACTTTTTTTGATGAAAAAAGATGATGTCTTGAGGCTAATCAAACTTTATTTTTATGTTTCAGCTGATGCTTTCTGTTCTTGAAATTGAAAGCCATCAGAGATTAAATCTAAAGCTAGAAGGAACAAAATCATTTTTTAAAATTGATTTAACAGGGCTTCCAGTAGCAAAGCAGGAAGTATTATTTTAAGAACATATCTTTATTTAGTGGTAAGTGGAACTATACTTCAATCTGAAAATATTATGAATTATGAGCATGATAAGAGAGAGAGCGAGAAACTTCACATACTTAAATACAAACCTCGTTCCCGTCAGCCCCAAATATGGAGGTGCTCTACGTACCAAAGTCAACATTGTATTCTGAAGTTTAGCTCTTAGTTGTAAAAAATATTTTGCTGCTTTATTTGATATCATCTGTTCTTGCAACTGGGCCATGATCTCATTTTCCTTATCCTGTTTGGTTTGTGATCCTTTCTCGAGTTCTCTGCGAAGAACCACCAATTCATTCATGCGAGCTGCTCGATCCTGGAATGGGAAATAGGAAACTTTTAGAAAGCAGATGACTGTAAACAGAGTAGAGGGCAGAATTATGAATTATGATGAGCCATATTGATGGTAAGAAACCACACTTAATTATTACCACAATTTATATAATTGCCTCGCCTACTGTAGCCTCTAGTAGGAGAGGCAATTGTATAAAATGACCAGAAACATGCTATACCAATGTTCAGGGCCAGAATTTCAGCTTTATCTTTCTTTCTCTATTGTTGTTTTTTTATGAAAATATATTGAAACTATTGGGAAGCTTATATTAATATTTAAAATGGCAGAAAATGTGTGGCCTAATTTTCAGCAATGTTGTTTTGAAAGATCTTTGGAAGAACCATTTCAGTCCTGGCTGTCCAATCAAACACTACAAGTAAACAAATAGCAAATGTTAGTCTGGAAATCTTACTGCAGATGTCCTATTGAGGGCCTGCTCTGTCTCCTGAAGGGTACGGGTGTAAGTGCCAAATTCCACTTTCATGGCATCTTGTTTAGACAAGTTCTGTGCTATCAGCTTTCTGCTTGTGTTGGCATCGTTCTCTGAACGGTTCAGGATAGAAGCCAACAATTCATTCCTCTCTTCCTCCTTGGTGATAGACTTCTTATAGACCTCAATTTCAGCCTCTAAAGATTTGAGTTTATGTCTGGAATCTCTGCAGGGGTGGGGGAAAAAAAAAGAATAATTTGGATCAAAATAATTTCTACAAATGTCTCTGCTTTCAAATAAATTATTTTGGAAACAATTAGAAAACCACAGTGGCTCTTTCAACACCTTCCTAGGCCACTGCTTCTTTGAAGTCAGGCACACAAAGCAGTGGTGGGTTGTTCCCGGTTCTGTCCGGTTCTATAGAACCGGTAGTAAAAGCGGTGGGAGGCTCCGCCCACCCACCCGGACATCATTATTGATGATCTGTGCATGTGCTCCCATTGCGAACCGGTCGTAAAAGTAAGTAGAACCCATCCCTGACACAAAGGTATTGTTCCTTCTTTAACTTGTATTATAAACAGTAATATAATAAAATGCCATATAAAATCTATACCTTGAACTCTAGTGATTTCATAGACACATCAGTAAAAGATTTTTTGGTAGAAGTATGTAAATTATTTCCTATTGTTTTCTTTTGGGATATTGTTTTGACTCCCCAGTTTGGTCTACAACTCAGATGTTCCCTGATGCTCTCCATTCCAAATATCAGTCAGCCCAACCTGCATAACTTCCAAGTCCACACAGTCAATCAAGTGCTGTCATATGGTGAGATTCTACAGTACAAGCATCTAATAGTTATATGCATTTCTAGATTCCAGTAATTCTTGTAACCACATAGAACACATTCTGTTACTACATATCCAGGAAATCAAAAGTAGAATATAGAATCCCTACATGGCAACTGTTCAGGTTCTGCCTCAAGATTTCCAGTAGGAGAGAATCCTTTCAACTGAAAACTACTTTTTAAATTTACAATAAACAATTTAAGCCCTCTATATCTATCCTAATTCCTGGATTTTTGAAAAAAAGACTGTGCCTTCTTTTATGAAACATTTGAATAATACCTCTGCAGCCTCATCATTTTCAGAGTCAACACTTTGCTTTGCTCAGGTTAAGCCCAACCAACGTGACTTGTTTGCCACAATTTTGGTGAGTGTATTCGGCCTTTCTGACACCACTCAGAATTTTTTTTTAATAGAACATCCAGATTAAGTTTTCCAAATAAGTCTGATTGGAGTTGAATAACACAGAACTACTAATTATCAGATCTTGGAAAAGGAGAAGGAAACTTGGAAAGAAATTATCATCTTCATTATCATCACTATTCCCATAAAACGACATTTCTACAGCAACATTTCACTTATAAGACAAATTCTATGTACTATTACAAAAGGCAAGGCAAAAGTGGGTTAAAAAGTCCTTATAAATGAAATATAGTAATTAAAATATTTTATTTGATTTTCTATAAATAATATTTCAATTTAACTTTGTATGAATAAATGCAACTATGTGTGCATGTATGTTTGTGTATATATGTATACAACTGCTTGAAATTAGCCTCATGCCAAATTGCAGCCTAGATAACAAGGAAGCCTAACTCTAATTTTACTTTCTCACTACTGTACTGGCAGTAGAAAATTTCTTCCCTAAAATTTCTTCCTTGTCAAACAATCCCAATGTAAAACAAACTAAGGCTACTATTAAAGTTGTTCTAAAGCTAAGCTTTACACCAAATTTAACCACCACCCAAATAACAGACATTCTTAAAGAAAATGGGGCAGGCAATTTACTAAATAGAGCCATATGTTTGATGAATAAAGTTTGAAGGAATATCTTTTTTCTCATACTGTTTTTTTCCCACAGCAATGCCTCTGATCTGTTAAGAATCTGCTTATTTTCTTTCTCCACTTACTTTTCTGCAATTGAGAAAGAGATGGCCAACAGCTATGCCTTTGTAGCTATCTTGAGAATATTCTAGATGCTTAAATTTTCTTCTGTCTTTCTGAAAGACAACTAACACTCCAAGAAACTGCTTATTAACATAATTACCTTAACGCTTCTTGCATGGCAGCATATGCCTCATCACGGCGCTTCATCCCAGTCAAACTGACAGTCCATTGGTGCATTAGTTGCTTTTTCTCCAAGTTAATAGCTTGGATCTCTATACTTGCCTGCAAAGACAAGGTAATGAAACACTATCGGGCTATGTGGGAAAATATAAATTTTCTTTCTACTGATTTCTGCCTCTTCTCTTTCTATAGAGCTCAATGCCAGAGTGTAAATTCTTATTAACTGCATTTTCATATTTTAGATAAAATGAAATTAAACCTAATCAGCAACAAACACAAATTTATATCTAAAAAGTGAAGGAATTAAAAATACCTATTATATCCTGCACAGTACTGGCTGCTGCTACAAGTACGCAGCTGGTGGCAATCATATTACGAGAAGGATTTAACATATCTGCCTTGTTTCTCTACTAATCAATCCATAGATTCCCAAATAATCATCCATCAGGTCTTCTTGTATGCAAGCAAGATATAGTTTGCCCCAGAGGATTATAAACTACTATGGCAGTATGTATACACATATTTTCAACTTTTAACTGAAAGACAGATTATGAAGGCAGTGTACATTTAAAAAATACTAAATGTGGTTTGATAAATAGGTGTCACTTAAAGCCTCATGTGGACAGTTGCTATCTGTACCATCTCCATCAGTCTCTATCTCACTCAGGGATTATAACAAAGTAATACTATTAAGTATTACTGTAATCTGTAATTCATTAAAGAAGTTCTACCAGTAGGGAAAAAAATCAGATAACTTCTTACCTCTCCCACTTCTTGCCGTGTGATCCTGGTATCTTCTGCCTGAGCCATGTACTGTGCATCATAAAGAGCAATCTGTTCTTCTAGTTCATTAGCTCTTCTTGTTAAACGGTCGACATGAAGGTCCTAGGAAATTCAGATCATCTCATGATACTAGCATGGGCACTCTTCCTATGCACTTAGTCTAGATAATGAGCAAGATAAGAGAAACAGCTGCATGCATGCTCTCTATATGCCCCACAAGTAGACTATGACTTATGACTCTTCACTTAACAATAGATCAAAATTTATGATGGCCTCAGAAAAAGTAACTTATGAACTGTCCTCAAAGTTACAACTGTTGTCCTAGCTCCACAATCACATGATCACAATTTGAGCACTTGGCAGCCTGCTTGCATTTACAGTGAAGATTCTTGCAGTCACGTGATTATGATTTGCAACCTTCCCAGCCAGTTTCTGATAAGCAAAGTCAATTAGGGAAGCGAGAGTCCTTTAATGTGATTCTTAATGACCTTAATGACCACATGATTTTCTTAACGTCAGAAGTAAAAATAGTCATAAAATTAGGTCTGGTCACATGATTACTCAATGACTGCATCTTTTAGTGACCAAAATTCTGGCCCAATTATGGTCATAAGACAAGGACTACCTGTACATTCAGTATGTTTGAATAACTACTACACTCTCTGGGGACTTTTTCAGTATTCTTTATAGGTTTTTTTGCCCATATTCATTTTAATGAAGTAAGCTTTACAGACAAAACACCTTTGCAGCCTTATACACAATTATTAGTTGTTTGTGAAGTGAGGTCCCAACACAGTGGCCAGGTGCCAATGAAAGGCTTGCTTAGAGAGATTCACAACTTTAGATCATTAGCAAAAGCCATGTCAAAATAAGTAATAAAGTCATAGGACTTTCTAATTATATAACATTTACATCTACAATATTTTGGCACTAGGAGAGTTTGTAATTCCATATGAACTAAAAGATGGAGAAAAAAGATTAGGTTCAAAAGGTTCAAAAATACAGTACACATACTCTCTTTGCAGTCAAACTCTCCCAACATTAGCTATAAGTAGGACTTTTTTCCGTTTGATATGATTGTTTTAAAAATAGGTGAAATCAGTTCAATCAATTAGAAGTGATATGTTGATAATTATAATTATAAAATTTATTAATTTCCATTTAACAGCACTGGAGGCAAAAATACATACATACAGATCTGCTAATACATGAAATGAAGTCAAGCCTTATCACTACGCATGTTGTCACTTTAAAGGACAGTTGCATTAGAGAGTAAGATATCAATGTCATGATTCTGAATGCAACTTACATTTAAAATGCCCCCCTTAAGTATAACATGCTGTACTTTTATTTTGCAGGGGATACACCTGCAACTTAAAACAGTAGTATTTATTCTACAAGTTCTGAACTCTAGTTAATTCCTTTTGCATCGTATATAATACAGATTAATTTTGTCTGAAGAAATACTGTACAGCACTAGACATTTTTCCTGTTCTTGTAATGTGTAAAATAAAATTAATATAATTGTGATAATTCTCAGGAATTACACTATAAAGACGACAATTAAAGTGCAGTGAAGTGCAGCTAAGACTTACGCAATGGTACAAGAGAGGCAAATGCAGCCTGTTATTATCATATAAATATAACTGTGTGAGTCATAATGAAACTAATACAACTGATGCCATTACACAGTGTTGTCATTTGCGCAACGACATCATTTGTACAAAATATTCTCATGGCTTGTAATAGATGCCAAATGAAGATGGCACAAGACTTGAATGAGTCAATAAAGTTCACCAAAGAAAAAAGTCTTGAGGTTGATTTCTATGGAACAGTAATGACAAACAAAGCCATCTCTAAGAACAGAGAGCATGAAATACAAATGACATGAGAAGTGGCTAACAGAAAATAAACCTGAGCAGGTTTAAGAGAGGAAAAGGCAAAGTGCCCAGAAAGAAGAGAGAGTTCTAAAATGGGACTATTGCTAAATACCTGCTTTTGTTTTTCCACTTCCGCATACATCCTCTCCACTTCAGCCTTTTTTACAGTTCTCTTCATTACAGCTATATCATCACGGACATCTTGGTCCATGTTCTGCATGTAGAAAAGGCGCAGGGACAGATTTTCGATCTCCATCTGAACTAATGAAACTAAGGGGAAAAATTGAGAAATTACACACATATACACACACACACAAACCTTTGGAGCTTGTGTCAAGCCCCATCTAATGATGAAAGAACTAAGGAAAGCAGCATGCCATGGAAACTTAATATACAGGAGAAGGACATGACTCTTAGATTTCAGCTTCAAAGTAAGAATTATATAAAATTATATTGTATATGTGTTTGTGTATAATATTTTATACATTATATAAAGACTGAAATATAGATTCAAGCTTATATAATATATAAGACAAAAACAAACTATCTCCAAAGATATAACATATTTTCCTCCTGGATAAAGCAATGTGTTTACCCAGGTATAGCTAACTTTTAATTATAATTACACCGCTATGTTATATGAAATAAATACAATCATATTCTGGTTTGCTTTGAGACAAACACAACTGATTAGGAATTCTATATATTCAGAGCATGTTTCCATTTCACAACAGATCAATCCCCAAATTATTGAATTAAAATTTATTAAGAAGTAGCTAATGTAGAATAAGACAACTTTGTAACAGTGGAATTGGTCACCTGTTTTCCGTTCCTCCTGAGTGCCGTGGAATGTCTTCTTATATGCATCTCTAAGGTCATGCAACTCCTCCTCTAGCTGTCGCCGTGCCATGGCAATCTGAGAATGGCAACTGTGGTTCTTCTCTAGTTCCATCTGCAGCCGGGCCAAATGCTGCTGAAAGCCATACAGGAGCACACCAAGTTCTTCCCTCTGCTTTTTTCCACTCTTTATGGCTACTGCCTGCAATCAGGAGAAAGAGGAAATGAGCCAGCAGAAATGCCAAGATATGAGCAGAAATAAGTTCCAAGCAAAAAAATCATACCAATTCTTGCATTTCATCAGTAAGCTTTCCTTTTTGTTTGTTGAGATAGGTTTTCAAAGCAGACTGGAATCTTTTCATTAAGGGCTAAAGAAACAAGAAAGAATATATTAATATATTTCCCAAGCAAAAAAAAAAAATGACTCCAATGCAAATAACTGTATTTTAACAAATATTTTCTTCTGGATAGTTTCTTGGTCCCAATCTCATGAATGGCAACAGTTCGTTTGCATGACGAAATAAAAACTAGACTGAATAGCTTAGGATCACACTGAAGAACCAGCTTTCCCATCTTCACTTATGACAAATTGATAATATGTACATTGCAATAAAGAATTACCCAAGCTAAAAATGTTTCTTCCAAAATGTTGCAGTTGGAATATATGGTCTTCACAGGTTCAGAGGCCATCATAATTTTGTAACAAATTTCAAAAACAAATGATAACTTCATTAAAACAAAACAAGGTCATATTCTAAAGCTATGGTAGCGTCTCTACCAGTGATGACTAGTAATTTAGGATGGGGAAGATGATAAGAATATGTTGTGGCAGTAGAAGCTTTCAGCTAGCATCCCTATAGCCTATCTTGGCCTAGATCAGTGTTTTTCAACCTTAGCAACTTTAAGATGTGAATGCTTCCATTCCCAAAATTCCCCAGTCAGCATCTTAAAGTTGCTTAAATATGTCTTAAAGTTGATGAAGTTGAGAAACATTGGTCTACATGAAGGAAATTATGCGGTGTGCCACCAAAGGCCATGTCATACTTCACTGATAATTAGTGGTGTCACACCATGAGCATGAAATCCTTTAATTCCTCTCCCACCCCTTTGGAAGGGTACTATAGCACTACTTTCTATATTAAGTTTAACTTGAATAATTTTTATGACATTTGCTGTCCATTTTGTAATTATTAGCACCATAGTCTTTATAGAGTTTTCTTACGTGATTTGGATCTAACACAACCAGCTGAATTTCTCCTCCTGCCTCTTCGATGCCCAATTCCTGCCCTGTATAATGTGCCATAAATTCTTCATCCGACTGTTCTGTGGGGCCAAGCCTACTGATTTCAGAAGCCATCTGCTGAACAGCAGAATCAAGATGGGAAGGGAAAACGGTTGATCGAGTGACCTCTGTATATAAAGAAAAGAGGAATAATACCAGAGACAGCAAGCTCTTTAGTTTACACATGAAAATTCTCCAAAAATGCTTTGCTTCAAATAACACTCATTTATGTAATGATTATGATATTATAACAAATATAAAGCATAATCAAAGAAGGCCATTAACACAGGGGAACTGAAAATAGTTACAGTTTATGTCACTTTGACAAAAGTGCATTTTGCCATGCTTAATTTTTTTGGAAGAAAGAAAGGGAAACCTGTTGCAATCCAGGCTCCGTTCTCATTATCCTAAACAGTGATTAGACTGAATTGTTGGAGCTTTTTGGAATTCAGGGTGACAAAATATGAATATTTTTAGTTTGTGTGGAGGTATAGTTTGTTTGTCGGTTATTTGAACCTGATTTTGTAATAAATTGTTAGGTAAGCATTAATTAAATGTCAACTGTTTAATGGAATATATAATTTCATTGTAATATATATACATTAATGACATTTAGTGACACTTTGCTCTGTTTTAGTTGCTGTGTTTTCAAATGCTATACCGAATGTTCTATTTATTTTTATGATTATCATAATTCATTTTAAGTAGATAGAATAGAAATAAATTGAATTCAATGAATAAACAAATCCTACATATATCAAACAATGTATCTTTTTCTAATGATTCTTCTGGATTATACATGAACGAAATCCCTTGTTCTATTTTTATTGCATTATTTTCCACTTGCCTATTTTTATTTCATTTCTATTCATCTATTTACTATATATTTTTATTATATTAATTATTGCTATTTTTGAAATTTGATCTATACTGCTTTATGTAGCTTAGTGTGAGTGTAAATACTGTACATGCTAACATAAAGAAACATCAATGTGTATGCTATTCATGTTCACTTACACAAAACTCTTAGTTGAATTCCTGACCTCCTATATATTCAGTATATAGGTAGATAAGAATGTAATATCTATTAATCCTTTCCCAAATTATCAAGATTCTCAAAACACTTTCAAATACCAGACATCATATTTTAATAACAATAAAATAAAGCAACCAATAATGGAGAATTTGATTTAGTGTTCTTAACAAGCAGGAATAAGCAGGAGTAAAGATTTTTGAACTGTGCCTCAATGGCAAAGATTCAGTTGGATCTAAGAAATACATTAGTACTATATAACAATACTATGAGTCATGGTGGTGCAATGGTTAGAGTGCAATACTGCAGGCTACTTCTGCTGACTGCCCGCTGACGACAATTTGGCAGTTCAAATCTCACCAAGTTCAAGGTTGACTCAGCCTTCCATCCTTCCGAAGTGGGTAAAATGAGGACCCAAATTATTGGGGGCAATATGCTGACTCTGTAAACCACTTAGAGAGAACTGTAAAGCACTGTAAAGCGGTATATAAGTCTAAGTGCTATTGCTATAACATCATTCTAGCAAAATAGGAGCTAACCTGACATTGCAGACTGGTCCACGTGCATTGGAAATTCAGATTTTACACTGCTGACTCCAGAAGATGGCAAAGAGATTGTTACTTCACTAGAAAGAGCACTCTCCATACTTTTCTCTCCAGAAACATCAAGCTTTTTCAAAACAGAAAAAACTGTTGTCAGAAGACAACTTCAAAAAGAAGTGTTCATGGTAAGAATGACTGATACTATATAGTTTCTACTTGAATTTGTCATAGCAAATAAGAATGAAAGTTACTCATGATTTCCTGAAGGCATGGGACAGTGGTTTAAAAATGTAATTAATACGGACAATAGGTGGCTTTTGATGCCCTTTTTATTTTATTTTATTTTATTTTACAAACTTGTGTGCCATTTACTTCCAAATGCTTTTCGACAGCTCACAAAAATATTTATTTATTTACAACTTCATACATAAACAATGACAAATCAAATATAATAATTTATTAGGTTTCCATTACACAAGACAAATCCTTGTGTGTCTAATCACACTTAGCCAATAAAAAATTCTA
Organism: Ptyas mucosa; assembly: GCA_012654045.1. NCBI lineage: Eukaryota > Metazoa > Chordata > Lepidosauria > Squamata > Colubridae > Ptyas > Ptyas mucosa. The sequence goes on from WNWU01000020.1 coordinate 15,414,413, forward strand.
AATTCTATTATCAATTTATAAGAATGTCTACCACTGAAGTTCTACAACACTTACATTTTTACAAGTTTCCCAGAGGCCCTAAAAGTGGAAGCCCTCATGCAGAATACTTTACAGACAATAAGTAGCATCTTTTATTGCACTAGAAACATTAATCACTAACGTACTGTAGCTGCCATGACAATGGGAGTTACACAACAGTAATAATAACCATCCAGGAAACATCTAAACCATAGCACTATAGCTGAAGGCTCTGTGATCAGCCTACAGGGCCTGATATTTTGCTACATTCTGATATGGCTCTAAAATCTCACCTTTATCATCAACTCACTGAAGTTGGCTACTAAGTCTGAATTATCAATATGCATTTTGACACAGTCTATATATTAGCATCATCTAAATAGGTTTAAACATTGTTTTTCTTAATGCTTATTTGCATTTTATTTGCTCTCTTGATTAATCTAAGACCAAGTTTCCTCTTTGTTGTTTCAGGCAGGTTTTCTGAGATACAATAAGGCTAAATTGTGAACCTAATGAAACTTTAGGCTTTCTCGTTGCCTGCTCTAGCACAGAACAGAAGACTGAATCAGAGTCAATACACACACCATGCGCGCACACACACACACAGAGAGAGAGAGAGAGAGAGAGAGAGAGAGAGAGAGAGAGAGAGAGAGAAATATTAAATTCTTACATTCTACAAGAAGCATCAGTTACCTGGATGAGAGATAGTCCTATTTGCTTAGAAATGCTTACCAATGACATACTTGACATATCCGTCTGTTCTGAGAATTTCTCCTCAGAGGTTGTTATAAGAGCACCCTTTGACCTTCCTCCCATGGATACCATGGATACACTGCCTGCTATTTCTTCTGTGGGCACAATGAGAGTATCTTTTGTTGCTTCCTCTTTGGTTATCATGGCAGCACTTCCCCCTCCTTCCTCAGTGGTCTTCATGCCACTAATTGTTCCCTCTTCCATAGCCAGTGTAGGAGGAACTCCTCTTGCTTCTTCTGTGGTTATCAAGGGAGTAGTAGCTGCTCCTTCCTCTGTTGCATTTTTGTCTTCTGGCTACAAAAAGTGAAATAAACTAAAAGTTAAGCTTTGTATTTTGTTCTGCTGACTTCTAGCATAATCTTATTTTCCATTGTCTATAATTGGAATCCCACTCAAGTCCTCTTATGCTGCCTCAGTATGGCAAAGCAATATTCCAAAGCAATATTCTGGGAGGGAAGAGCAAAGAATGCTGGAAGTAAACACACACACACGCACACACGCACACACACACACACACACACACTCCCAGCAGAATAACCCAAAGGGTGAAGGACATTCCAGCTGCCTAGCTAAAAGCAGCAACAAAATAGGAAGATTCTGGAGATGGATTAGCACTTTAGGGACAATGGAAAATGCATAGAGTAGTTTGATACTACATGGGAAAAGCCCTGTATTTTTCTAAAACAACTGCATGGATGAATTTTTTTCAAGAAAACTGGTCATGTAATGCTGGATGAGGGACACTTTAAGAAGTTGAATGGCATTTGGATGCTGCCAAGGAAAAGCTAAGGATTTTTCAGAATGCTAGTGGTGTTTATAATGGCTAGATTATAACTTTCAGAATATATAGTTGTTGACATTGCTAACAGGAATATTCAAAGCTGCAAAGAAAGATTTATAGTATGAACATAGAATGTAAGATTCATGAATATGGGAAAACTCAACACAATGAAAAATGAATCAAGAATATATTGACATCTTAGGCATGAGCAGACTGAAATGGACAAGGACTGGACACTTTCAATCAGAAGATTGTGCTGTCCCATACACAGGATGTAAAAAACCAAGAAAGAACAGTGCTGCATTCATAGTCAGGAAGGATTAGATAGTAACAGGATACAATGCAACCAATGACCAAATAGTATATATAGGATTGACTATCAATAGTACAGAATCCAGCAGTCAAATAATATGCTACAGATTAGCACTTTATAAGGTAGCAACAAAAGGCTTAGAACAGGTATACCTACAAAGATCAGAATCATGCAAGGAATGACTTTTCTTGTGACATATGGGGAAGCACTAGTTGGATTTTGAAGAAGTAGAATAGAATAAAAGGTGTATTTATGCTTTTCAATGAAATTCTAAACTTCTTTGGCTCATTCACATTCACATTCACCCAAATCAGCACAGAATCAGCCCTGATGTTGTCATACATTCAAATCTTCTTTTGTTTATGGGGGGGGGGGGGGGGGGGGGGGGGGGGTTGGGAATTCGTTTGTTGTCAAGATGGGGAGAACAACCAGTAAGAGAAGAAATATAACAATAAATGTTTTATGTTCCTTGCAATTTGTATACTGCTGGAACTGCTCAGCAGGTTTCTGTATAACACATCGCAGCACAGAATCATTCTATAAGAATGTTCTACTTGTAGCTTGAAGATGGAGGTTTAAAAAATAGACTGCCACATTTGAAGTCCTGCAGGCTCACAAAAGCCAAAATGAACAATCCAACTGAGTCTCTTTTCAACCCAGTTTTTTAAAAAAAACTTCCTACTTACCCCAACCTACGTTAGGGCCTTTGGAATGCAAATCTTTATTAACCACAAGCATTACTCCTGTTTCATGTTATGAGAAGAGCACTAAAGTCCTCAGTTAATTCTCCTAGAAGGAGCACAAGAATATCTCTTCCACCCAAAACAAAGTGAGGGTGATTCATAGAAGGTATGTGGTATATATCCCACCTTGCTTTCCTAAAATAAATAACCATATATTTTGCTTTCTTTTTCCCCAATTTCAACATGTACTACATGTATTGAAAACTTCTGATTTAATCCGCATTTGATTTTCATTTTCTCAAAATTTTCACACTGATAACATTACCCCTTTATCTTCTGCATCTTCTTTACTATCTTCTTTAATTTCTTCTTCTGGAATTTGTCTACTCTCCGATTCATCACTTCATTTAAATGTAAAGAAAAGAAATTATTTAATACCAATTCAAGCAGACGTTTAAATCATTCACATAGGAAAGAGAGATCATGCCAATGTACCAAACATAAAAGTAATATAACAAGCATCATTTCAAACTAAGAGGTGTAAAGAACTGACTGATATGACAAATTTAACACAAGTGAAAGTTGGTTGATTAGAATAACAATACTATATCCAAAGGAGCAGATGAGAAAAGGGATATCGAAACTGGGAATAGTAATAAACGTATGGGATAAAACAATATAACTTTCTGAGATTTGAGAAGAGAGAATGGAGAATGTATGAACATGTTTAGGTTATAAGGAACAGGATAAAAGCTTTCTTTAAATAATGGAAGAGCCATAAATTAAAATAGAGTTAAAATTTTGGGAAGAAAACTGGGGTGCCAAAACCCCAAAGAAATATGGTACCAGGATAAATTATTAAAATAAACTGATTAAAATGAAAAGGAGGGCACCTATATTTCTGTAGAAGGCCGGCATGCTCATAATCCGTTCTTAATCAAGACATATTTGAAGTGAGAAGAAGAATAATTTCTCATGCTGGAATTTTTTTCATCTTGAACGAGAGCATGAAAATGCACAGCAATCTTATGCATTATTTATATAAAACTCATTTTCTTCACTTTCTTTCCAAAAAGAGCCAGTTTGGTCCAGGGGTTAAGGCATCAGGCTAGAAACTATGAGAATGTGAGTTCTAGAGCCACCTTAGCCATGAAAGCCAATTGGGTGACTTTGGGTCAGTCACTCTCAGCTCAACCCCTTTCAGAGGGTTGTTATTGTGGGGATAATAAGAGAAAGGTAAGTTGGACATCAGCACTGACTTGAGTTATTTTTAAAGGTATTAAAGATGGAAAGAAAGAAGAGAGAGAGAGAGAGAGAAAGAAAGAAAGAAAAAAAAGAAAGAAAGAGATATAAATGTCCACTCCCCTACATTTCAGGTTTCCTAAATATAACAAGCATGATTTGCAATAATATGTCTATCTAGAAGTTGAAAAATGCATGCAAAAAATTTCTGCTTAGATGACTGGCATCTGTTCCCAGATTTTATTGAAAACCGTGAAATTTGAAACCTTCATTTAGAATGACAACTGCTACTGCTTCCTACATATGCCAGTTCCCAATGAATAACTGTATGATTTTTTTTTAGCTTACTCCTCTTTTCCAGCGGAACCCTCTACTCCCACGTAAATCCTTTTTTTCGCACCCTCTTTATATTTAAAAAAAGGCTTTTGGTTCCCTTTTTTCCCCTTTGCTCACCCCGCACTCGGCTCCATGCTGTCTTCCGTTGCTAAGCGACGCTATCAACAGTCCGCGGGCTTCCTTTTCCTCGCTACCCCGCCCTGACTTCTTCTCGGATGATACCAAACTGAGAAAAGGGGGTGGGTGCAAACTTGGACGGAATCATTTCTCAACATTGCCTTCAGTGACAAAGCCGCGGCGCTATTTCTCAACCTTAGCCGTTCCCAGGTGTGTGGACTTCAAGTCCCAGAATTCCATAGTCAGTACAGCTAAATGAATGAAGATTCTGGGAACTGAAGTCCACCTATCTGGAAAATGTCAAAGATGGGAAGCAACTACTGTTCTAGACAAAGCATAGAGGGTGAAAAGACCGAGATTCCGTGAAGCAAGCATAGAGTTAGGAAAGGTTAGACTCATTCATGGCTAGAACAAGCAAAAGCTGTTATTGGTTTGTTGAGGGACCAAATAATTTTACATGATTCTAATTCGTTTTTTCCCCATGTTCAGAAAATAGAGGTTCAGCGTAACTCTCGCGATTTTACAATAGTCGTAAGCCTCTTCAGAACCATCATTCTCAGCGTTTCCTTGAAATTTGGCGGGAAAGAGGTTGGCGTAATGATGGAGAAGTCTTGCTTACGGTCGCCGCCGGTGAAGATCCTGGCTGCGCAGCTGAAGCGGTGCCGCCAAGTCCCTGGCGGCTCGTGGTTATTGGACCGGGAAGAGTACGGACGTCCGGCTTTGGCCGTGTCTGTGGTCTGGATGCAGGGCAAAGTATTGGCCGTAGAGCAGGATGGTTCGACTGTAAAGTTGCTGGACGAGAGCGGCTCTTTCGTGGTTTCCGGCGTGGAGAGAGTCCCTAAGGGAAAACCTTGTCTCAGCCCTGGAAAGTATGTAATGGTGATGGGCTTCGTGCAGGGTTGCATCCCAGAACCTGTCCTTCAAGCCGTGAAGATGACGGATCTTTCGGGCAATCCCCTGCACAGGACTATGTGGGAGTTGGAAGTGGAAGATTTGCAGCGAAGCCTCCTCGCGTGAATGAAACTGGCATGTCAAAATGAGAATCCTTTGCTGCACATCTCGCAGCAACAAAACAAATGGGATGGAAATGCCTGCATTGTTTAGAAGGCATGGATTATTCCCCGCTGGATTAGCTTGTGCAAAGTAATCTTTTATACTTGAGGCACATGGATTGTTGCAAAGATAAAACATCTATATTGAGTATATTCATTGCCCCATTGTGGAGACTGCTCTTCTTTCTTCAGGCTGGACTTCCATTAAAGGAGTACTGTGCTACAGACATCTGACTTCAGACATTACTATTTAACATATGCAAAGACTTTTAAAGTAATGATTCGATCCACCCGAAAGATTTACAATTCTAGGATAAAGCTGTTTTGATAACAATGGATAATGTTAATTTGAAGGCTTGTTTTTAATGCATAATGTAAATGCTTCAAGTCAGACTGAGAGATGGACAACATCCCCCCAATATAGCAATAGTTCAGAGAAAAATTGGGTGATAAAGTTATACTATATCACAATAAAATCTGCATATATTACTGGAGTTTCTGGTTTAATGTTCTTGGATAGTAAATAACTAGACTTGCTGACACATTTAATGGAAATAAAATATATTTCATGCATTATTTTAAAAAAGTTTGCTATTGGAACCTTCAATGGTGGAATTGTCCTGAAGTTTGAAAATAGCTACAGTGCCTCAGACATTTTATATTTTTGTCTTCCAGCATGTTTTGATAATCTGAAAAGTGCAAAAAGCACCTGGCATTCCCAGTATAGTATAAAAATGTATTCTGCTTTGGCTAGCTATTTATCTAGTACCCTCTTGCTAGTTAGAATTATTTTTAGTCTTTTAATTCAAGATAATACAGATTTTGTGGAATTTCTTTGGTTTCACTTGTTCAGAGTAATACTGAATATAAACTGAAAAACATACATTCTTGGACATTTGGCATATGCAATACTTGAAGGGTGCTTCTAGAATGTAGTTCTGTTCGAATCATTTAGATATAAATTTGCAAGACAAGATTAAATAATGGAATAGTGTTCATTCTCATATCTCAATAAGTTCGGCATGAAAACTCCTTGCTGACAATTTTTAAAGAATATCTTCCTGTTTCATATCTCAATAAAGATTCTCAGTCATCCAGGTAGAGTTGATTGGAAGGTGAGTTGTACTTCTTGTTGGTTCAAAACATTTTGCTGCTTATCCAAGTAGCTTCTTCAGTCTGAGCAAGTTGGTTATGGGGATTCCATATATGTCTCTTGGACCTGTGTCTGAATACCACTTATTTCACCTTCAGAGGTGACTTCTACAGATAGAAATATGGCTGAGTTGTGAGTTCCCCCATTGTTGCCAACCTATACATGGAAGAAGTGGAGAAGAAAGCACTCAGATCCTTCCAGGGGATGGCACCAACCCACTGGTTCAAGTATGTGGATGACACCTGCACAAAAAAATCAAGGTCCAGGAAGTACAGGCCTTCACAGACCATATAAACACTGTCCAAATATCAAGTTCATCAGGGAAAACACCAAGGGCAACAAGCTCGCATCCCTAGACATTCTGATTAGAATCTGTGGTAACCTAGAAATAGAGATCTACAGGAAACCCACACCCAGAGTACCTGCTGTTTTACTCCCACCATCTACTTCAACACAAGCTAGGAGTCATCAGGACACTATTATAGGGCAGAAAACATCTCCATGTTCAGGAATGGCCAAAAGAAGGAAAGCAGCATCTAAGGACAGCTCTTAAAGCCTCTGGATATCAAATTGGGCCTTTATTAAATCAGCAACCGATCCAATGAAAGAAAGGCAGACAGAGCTGAGTAAGAGTCAACAGGTCATTCCTTATATGGCTAGTGTATCAGAGAAGCTAAAACGTATTTGGAAAACACAGCATACCTGTGTTCTTCAAACGCACAACATACTGAGACAGAGGCTTGTTTACCCTAAAGATCAGACATCAAAACAGTAATGTGTATGCTGTCCAGTGCAATGAGTGTTCAGAGTTCTATATTGGAGAAACCAAGCAGCTTTTATGTAAGAGGATGGCCCAGCATAGGAAAATCCAACACCATAGAACCAGAATCATCAGTATACTTCATTTAAAAGAAAAAGGACACTCTTGAGGACAATAATGTTCACATTTTGGAGAGGAAGAGAGATGGCTTGAGAAAGCAGTGAAGGAATCCATTTATGTCAATCCATTTATGTCAAAGCAGTGAAGGAATCCATTTATGTCTTCCCTTAATAAAGGTGGAGGCCTCAGACACCTGTCTCCCATTTTTTAATGCTGTTCTTGCGTCAGTCCCCAGGAAGATTAAAATGACAGGTTCACCAGGAAGGCCACACTTAATGACCCACTTAGGTAAAGGATTTAGGAGTTGGAGCATTTACATTCCAACAACTCTCTGCCTATTCACCTAAGGAGCCTATCCAAATTGTGAGAAATGAAATCTCCCTGGAGGACATATATGGGTTCCCTCTAACCAACTTGCTTGGATTGAAGAAGCTATTTGACTAAGCAGCAAATCATTTCGAACTAAAATGAAAGGGACAGTTTCCATGACTCAACTTCCAGACATCTTCATGTTTCATGAAGTTACCTCCAAGGTGACCACCATAGAGAAACATTTGATTCATCTTACGAAATTTTATTTTCAAAATATTTATAGTGTCTTCTTTCTCCCCAAAACAAGTCTTGCCAAATAATCTACAACTTCTGGTTGATGAGATTTCACTGGCTCTTTGAAACAGATGTATGCATACCCACTTTGCTCTGATCACTAGACACTGCCTTCCATAGTCATTTTGGCCTGGGTTACAGAAGAAATTCTATGTATCTAAAAGCACCCTGGATGCAGGATGTTTCAAAAAGCATCCATTAGGCATTATGCAAGCTCCTTATATTCTTGAATTAGCATTCTTTTGAAAGAGTTCTAGACCTGTGTACAGGATTTTAGTTTTTGACAACAGTGCCAATCCTGTCATACAGAAGATCAATTTAAATGGGGAAAAAGCCAGGTTCTGTCAGATGTTTGTTTGCTTTAGATGTTATTCAGTCTTCTGCCGAAAAGGGTTTTGCATAGCTGGACTTTCTATTGTTTGTGAGGGGGGATAGTGCCATTTTGCAACTTCAAATTCATCCATGCGTGTCACTTGAGCCATTTGAAATGTGGCCAAAACTTTTATCTCAAATGCCCACCCACAGCTGCCAAGACCACCCCGCTATGTGTTAAAAACAGCAGTTGGTGTTTAGGTGGCAGGCAATGATAGGTGGGAGGGAATAAAATTAATAAAAACTCTTAAGATGCCTTCATCTGTCAGCTTCACTCATGAGTAGGGTTGTGACATTGGCATTTTACTTAAGGCCTGCATATTTTGCTGCCAACTCAAGGGCTGGAAGAATGCACATTGATGTGGACTAAATGAATATTGCCATTATAGTTTACTGGCAGGATAATATGTGAAGAATTGCAGTCTAATATCTTTCGACAGGCCACTCTATTACTTTTGAGAGACTTCTTAAATAGTTATGTTGAAGCTAACGGTCTGAGCTTGATGGATGGACATCTAGATCTGATTCAATGCTGTGTTCACACATTTAACTGATTACTAAATTCTTGTTTTGGGTTCATACAGTATATAATTACAGACTAACTGAACAGGGTGATTCACACGAATTACAAAAAAACCTGCGAAGTTACAGTATTATTAGCTAAGCTTAGCATGTTGTATGAATGTGTCTGTTGAAGACAGCCAGTAGAGTATTAAACAAAGCCATATCTTCCCATATCCAAAGTAGGGATAAGATTCAAGCAAGATTCACAACATGTTAATAATTTATGAGCAATGCAGCTACAATAATTCCAAATGTACAAATGTTATTGGTTTTAGCAAAAGCTTGGAAATGAGGATTGACACTGGACAATATTTGAAGTATTGTATGCTGTTGGTAGAAAGAGAATATTTATTCCAATTCATGAAGCAGCTTTGCAGACATTTTGGGTAAGCTCTTCAAATGCTGTGAATTAAAATGAAATCTCACAATCTGAACATCTGTAGTAATATAATTGATGTAATATTAATATCTCTAACGTAGAGACATAATGTAATATGATATAATTAAGACCTTTTGTTGGCACTTCTGAACCCACTTTTCAGATCACCTTTTAATGTAGTAGTTTAAGATGCATATCAGGGTCAGTGCTGGGGGGGAAGACTCCAATGTAAGGGAACCATTTTGGCAGCGCAATTTTGGTAAGCGCCTGTTCTCTCCGCAAAAGGCTGGGGAACCGCCGAGCAGAACAGAGCTGGCGTTGCGCAGCAAAAGCACATTGTGAGCGAGGATAGTAAGAATGGCTCACGCCCGATTCACGTTCCCGCTTGCTCCACCTCCAAATCCTGAGCGGATCCGGCCAGAGTATAATAAAGGCAGGGTTAAGCAGATCGAGTTGGGTGTGACCACGTTTGGCCGCGCCTACTTTCCCTGCAAATCCTCTCGCACGGCGCTGATCTAGGAGGAGGCAGCGGCGGCGACGGTGGCCTCTGGGTGAGAACTTGCCCCGCTGGGCATCGGGCTGGGTGGGCGAGGCTGATCCCAGGGTGGGGGCTGGGGTGAAGGTATCTCAATCTTTGATGGGAAAGCTTAGGAGGGAAGTTCTGGCTTTGAGAGAGCAGGGTGGATCTTGGGGTGGGGTCTTCGCTGAGGCCCTGAGAGGGGTTCTTCGCGTGGATTGCGTGGAAGGTGCTGCTTGCGCGGGAGGAGACGAGGCCCTATGGGCTGCCTGCTTTGGAGAAAGGGTTGCGGGGCAGGGCATCCTGGTGGAGTTCACCTGCTCAGCTGCTCATACCAGCCAGTGCTGTGAAGGGATCTTGCACTCCACATGACTGTAGAGCGATAGGATGTGGGGTACTATTTAGGATTATGCGTGCGCAGTGGGGGAATTACTGCACCAGGGAACGAGGCAAGGGTAGTGGTGTGCAGAAGAGACTAAAGATTCACTCAAGGAAGTCTGTTGTGTCAGGGCTTCTCAAGTCTTTCAAACATGCGGTCCTTTACTCATCCTGACTAACAAAATACCATCTTATTGTACCTATTTGGATGATGATGGCTGTATCGGACATGCTTTCCATTCAGTACTTCCCTTCACTTAAACATTTGTTCTTTGCTTCTTGGCCCTCTTTTGAAGGGCATTTTGAAGATGCGTCCTAACTATTGTAATCAGCAAAAGGAATGAGTGAGAATATCAGGTCCATGCTACATTTTCCCAGGTTAGCATCCTGGGCTTCATTCTTACTGGAAAATTTCCTCAGTTGATAAATAAAACCATCCCAATTTATCAGGAATAACACAATGTCAAACCCTTTGATTAGGGAAAAGCTCTTAATTAGAAAGGATTTTTTTTTTGCCTGTAACCTTCCTTTACTCCTCCCCCTCAATATAATGGTGAACATAGAACTGTTCCAAATTTTTTGGTAGGATATAGCAGATACGACTTTTTTTAAACGACAGATGATCTCTGTGTTTCATGTTCTACTTATTTTAAAACCTTTCATTATTGAGGCAATAAAGGAAAGGGAAAACCCTGATGAAAATAATGAATCTGGAAGTACAGCTAGCAGCCTATTAATCTTGTGAGGTGTTGGGCGTGTCAATGCCACGCATGCTTAACTCTGCATAGGATCAAGTTGTTAAGAAGCAGTGTGCTCTGTTCACTTCTTAATTTACAGTAATGCTGCCAGCTATGAAAGAGATTGCATCTTTCTCTTCCTCTACCTCCCCCACTCAAAACCAATGAATAATTCATATTGGCTCAGTGGTGGCCATAAAGTATGGATCACATATCATATGTGGTCTGTGCTTTGAATTCCTGCCAAAATGCAGATCATCTTTAGTCTCAGAACATAATAAAATGCAAGCACAATAAACAGGTAATCTCCTACTGTTTTTGTCTCATTTTTTCCCTTTCAATTATTCCACATAGTTTCTTCATACTCCTAAACTACTCTGTTTAAATGAAAAAATAACCGAAGCATTTCATTGCATTGTTTCAGATTGCGCTCTTGTTCCAGTGATGTGTGTCTGATGGGGAAAAATGGTATTTTCACCATGTGCATTTTCTCTTCAAAGGCAATTCCTTTAGAAAAAGGAATCTCCCAAGGGAATAGCTTTAGTAGTATCAGGAGGAACATGGCACTTGGAATCAGCCTGTCTGCATAAAATAATAGCTTTTGTAGAAGCTATTACTTTAGCAAATTGCAAAGCATATTAATGCAGAGGGTCAGAGAGACTTTCAGTGGTGTGACTAGAGTAGAACATATTGACTAGCTTTTATATGGGGCAATGTTTTTACTGTTTTTAACAATGTCTCAGATAGCAGTATCTGGCTAGTCTTGCCTGGATTTGGAAGTTAAGCAGGTTTAGTAGGGCTGAAACTATTACAGATGGTCCTTAACTTCTGATCACAATTGAGCCCAAATTTAAGTTGCTAAATGAGACATTTGCTAAGTGAGTTTTGCCCCATTTGTTGACTTTTCTTGCCATACTTGTTAAGTGAATCACTGCAGTTGTTAAATTAGTAACACAGTTGTTAAGTGAATCTGGCTTCCCCATTGGCTTTGTTTGTCAGAAGATCACAAAAGGGGATCATATGACCCTGGGACACTGGAACCATTATAAATATGAACTAGTTGCCAAGCATCCGAATTTTGATCATGTGACCATGGCGATACTGCAACAGTAATAAGTATGAAAAACAGCCGTAAGTCACTTTTTTCAGTGCCGTTGTAACTTTGAGTGGTCACTAAATGAACTATTGTAAGTTGAGGACTACCTGTAATTAGATGGTGACCACCATGGAATTCAAGAGTAGAGGCTTTATTTATTTTAACATTTGGTGAGTTATAATGAAAGCATATAATACAGTGCAATTTAATATATTGAATTTACATATGGCACAAACCAAGGAAGCAGTGCTATGGCTTAGTGCCGTATGTGAACTAGACAGTGTGCCATAGAAACCGTAATAATCTAACATGCACCTTGATGTCATACCACAAATGACATAAATCATATAATTTGTGTCAGTCATTTGATATGTGTGGTGCAAATTACATCAATTCTGTTATTTGCATAATGACATCCCCCTCTCCAGATTCCTATGCAGCTACTGACGGATCAGGAAATAAAGTTGTTAATCAAGAGCTTTGAGACAATTTTATGAAAAAAGGTGGTACATTCTCTAAAGTTACAGAAAAAGAAGGAAGACTTGGATCAGATTTTGAAAACAAGTATGACAAGTTAGACTTGAAGGGAAAATTTGAAATTGCTGGATCAAATCACTGTGGTTTGTGTGTCAGGAAAAAAAAAGGCAAACGGCAGCATAGTTTTGGTTTAGACAATTTAAAAAATGCCTTCCAGTAAGGAAATGTGCAAAATCAGTGGAAATAAATTGTGGCTGCAAGTTGATGAAGGCATTTGCAGAGAAAGCAAGTTTGGTGCATGGGACAATATGCCTCTCTTGAAACTTGGCTCCAGGACAATACCTACAGGAATTGAGACTCAGTTAAGGCTGTAGTGCTGATTATTGCATGAGCTCCAGATTAAAATAGCCTGACTCAGTTTGCACCCCAGCCGGAGATCAAAGTGAGATATTGCCTTAATGGGTAGGGGATAATAATATGGACAAGGTTGTATGGAAAAATACCATCAGAATTATGTCCATATGTATGGACAATATATTGCAATGGTGTTTGGACTGGATAAATGTGCCACCCTTACCATCAGCAGAGGAAAAATAAATTTATTTATTTATTTATCTATCTATCTATCTATCTATCTATCTATCTATCTATCTATCTATCTATTTATTTAATATTGCTGCCTATTCGCCCACGGCGATTCAAAGCGGCTTACAGAATATAAAACCACATTTAAAACAATAAAAACTAACAAAAAGAATCAAAGAAATTAATAAAGTACAACATACCGGTAACAAAATTTAAAAAAGGGTGAAAACTGAAGAAATCTAGATAACCTTTGAAGATAACATCAAAAGTCTGGATGAAGATGACTGCTACTAATACCTGGGCATCCTTCAAGCTGGCAACATCAAGCACACTGAAGGCAAGAAGAAGATTAGAAGATAATACATCATGAGAGTGAAGATGATCTTAAAGTCCCAACTCAATAGAGAAAATGGTATGAAGGCAATTAACACTTGGGAAATTCCAGTCATTAAATACACAGCTAAAATAGTGAACTGGACTCAAGAAGAACTAAAAGTCTTGAATAGGAAGACTAGAAAAATGACAACAAATTATGCCCTTCCATGCGGAGATGTTGATAGACTCTAATTACAAAGGAAAATAAGTGGAAGTGGAATGGTGGAAGTACACCAGCCAGCTGAAGGTGGGGAAAAGGCATTGAAAAAATATCTGAAGGACCATGAAGAAGATGCTCTAAAGCAGGGGTGTTGAACTGGATTTCTTCAAGGGCCGGATCAGCATTGTAGTTCTCCACGGGCTGGGGGCAGGGGGGGTCAGGGGGTGAGAAGGATGCCTCCTGCAGCACCCTGCTGGCCAAAACAGGGCATAGGGGTCCGCACGTGGCCCCCCGTGCCTCATTTTCACCCTGCATGGCCTCCTGCAGCAGTCTGCTGGCCGTTATCGGCCCTGTTTTTGGACCGTTTTTGGGGCTGTTTTCAGGGCCGTTTTCGGTCTGTTTTTGGCCCTGTTGTTGGTCCATTTTTTGGCTCGTTTTCAGCCAGCAGAGTGATGCAGGAGGCCATGGAAGGTAAAAACGAGGCATGGGGGCCCGTATGTGGCCTGTTTTAGCCGTCAGAGGCACTGCAGGCCGGTCCTTTAATATTTCCAGGCCGGCCCCACAGGCTGGATTTAAGCACTTTGCAGGCCAGATGCGGCCTGCGGGCCTTGAGTTTGACACCCCTGCTCTAAAGATAGAACACCACAAAGGCTTATTGAACACCAGGGAGACTAAACTGGCTTACAAGAATGACTGCTACAGAAAAGGTAATAGAGTTGGAAGGGACTTTGGACTTCTTTTAGTCAAACTCACTGCTCAAGTAGGAGACCTTAAACCATTCCAGACAAGTGGCTGTCCAGACTCTTCTTAAAAACCTCCAGTGATGGAGTACCAAGAACTTCTGAAGGCCAGCCTTTCCACTGGTTCATTGTTCTCACAGTTAGGAAATTTAGTTCTAGGTTTATTCTTTCCTTGATTAGTTTCTATCCATTGTTTCTTGTCTTCTGGTGCTTTGGAAAATAGAGTGACCCCTCTTTTTTGCGGCAGCCCCTCAAATATTTGAACACTGCTATCATGTCACTCCTAGTCCTTCTTTCACTAAACTAGCCATACCCAATTTTTGCAACTACTCCTCATATGTTTTAATTTCCAGGCCCCTAATCATCTTAATTGTTCTTTTCTACACTCTTTCCTGAGTGCAGAAAATGCTTCCAGAATCCTGATAGATGACATTGTTTAATTGAAAGAATTTGAAGTACCCCAACACTGTAGGATCAAATCAACCAGGGTGATGTTACGGGAAATTGGTGGTCCCTCAAATAACAAGGCCTTATGCCATTTAGAGCTTTACAGGTAACAACCAGCATCTTGAGTCATATCCAGAAACAAAATGGCAACCACATAGCTTGTGAGATGTGTTATGTGTGCTATGTTCTGGACTGGTTGAAGAGTGGATAATCTTCAAGGGAAGCATATGTAGAAAGCATTGCAGTAGTCAAGCCTCAAGGTAACTAGGCATGAGCGATTGCCTGAAGGCTCTGTAATCTAGGAAATGCTATAACAGACATACTAGTTGGAGTTATGCAAAGTCTGTCGTAGCCACAGCTGACACCTGCTCTTTGAGTAGCAGATGCAAATCCAGGAAGTCCCCAATAATGTGTATCAACCTTGAAGGGGGAAGTGCAACCCCATCCAAGGACAAAGACGGCCAGGTCAAACAGCCACTTGGTCTTGGTACGATTGACTTAGAGATGATTTTTCCCCATCCAAACCCACATAGTCTCCAGGCACTCCAGCCTCCAGGATCAAGGTATTGGGATCTTCACTAGGCTGACCCAGAGTCAAAAGATACAATTTAGTATTATCAGCATACTGATGATACCAAACCCAAACCAGGGATGACCTCAGTGGCTTCATGTAGATGTTGATAAAGACGGGGGAGAGAGTAAAACCCTGCAGCACTTACGACAGGAGGGGCCTTGGGCAGATCTCAATATCATGGGCATCTTCAGGAGAGGGTGGGGAGCAAGTGATATTAAACATGTCATAATGTCACTTTCAAATATTCAGATTATATTAATCACAATACCTGCATAATGATATGATACACTTGACATCATTTTGGCTTGTACTGAACACCTATGTTCAAAGTACATAGGCTCTATGTTCAAGAGCCTGGTGGTGTGTCAGACGAAGCACTATAATTAACATTCAGCTGCCTGCAATTACTGCAAGTTCAAATCTCGCCAGGCTCGAGGTTGACTCAGCCTTCCATCCTTTCTAAGGTAGGTAAAATGAGAACCCAGATTGTGGGGGCAATAAGCTGACTTTGTATAAATATATAAAAGTATGAAGGCTATTGCTTTACGCCTTGTAAAAATGCCCTGAGTCAGCATTTTTGCAACTTGTGACTTCCCTGCCACCTTTCAACAAGCAAAGTCAATGGGGATGCTGGTGGAAAATCGCAAATCTGGAAGCTTGTAAGAAGGCCAGCAGATGGGTGAGTGCTAGGGAGTGTGGCTGGGCAGGGGAGGGTGTGGAGGCAGCAGGCAAGCTCATGAGTGCATGTGCACTACAAAGTGAGAGGCAGAGTACTTAGCACCTTTTCAGCTAACTAATTTTATGAAAATACAGTGGTATCTTGGTATTCGTTGTTAATTGGTTCCAAGAGGTGCAATGAGTACCAAAAATGATGAGTAACATAATTTTTTTCCATAAGGCATAATATATAGTGAGTCACAAGGCGGCCAGGTCACAAGTTCTAGCTTGTGCGTTGAGTACCAAACAAACAATGAGTACTGGGACAAAATTTTCTTGTCAAATGAGTTGAGTATCAAATTCGATGAGTTTCAAAGCAATTGAGTTGCTTTTGAGAACCAAGTTCATCATCATGTAATTTTTTGTGAGCCGTTGCTCCTTTCTCATTTTCACAGGTAAGATTCAAGTTGGGCTCTGGGGGAAAGAGTGATTATGCAGATACAGGTTATTTGTAATTCAGATTACAAGCACCTTATCAATCAACAACTGTAATATGTTAAAAACCTATTGAGACCTCCTGAGACAGGTGTACGTGATGTATTTTGATGTATATGAGTTGAACATCTTGTACTACTAAGAAAGTGAAATTTCTTTTTTTCTAAAATGGCTACTGAAATGTAATGGAGTGTCCTGGGAGGTTAAAATGCTCTGAAATTACTTGGTCCTGATTTGGAATCTTGTTCTCATCTTGTGTCTATTATTTCCATGAAAATTGGTGTGACCCTCTTTGCCTTAAATGAAATTCAAAGGAGCATTCCCGGAGGATAATGGCATAGATTACATGAGAGGCAGAGCAGATGGGGGAACCTCTCATCTCATTTGGGAGTTTGTTGGGCTTGCTATTGAGCTGTTAATTGTGAGGGACCTGAATCAGCCTACAACAAACCTAGATGTCTGCTTTGCAACACAATAGTTGTTTAACACGTTGCTAATTGATGAGTTATTTGTGATATGTTTCACACATAATCAAGATCTGCACCAGGGGTGAAATCCAGCAGGTTCTGACAGGTTCTGGAGAACCGGTAGTGGAAATTTTGAGCAGTTTGGAGAACTGGCAGCGGAAATTTTGAGTAGTTCAGAGAACCGGCAAATAGCACCTCTGGCTGGCCCCAAAGTAGGGTGGGAATGGAGATTTTGCAATATCCTTCCCCCAGGAGTGGGGAGGGAATGGGGATTTTGCAGTATCCTTCCCCTGGAGTGGGGTGGGAATGGAGATTTTGCAGGATCCTTTCCCTGGAGTGGGGTGGGAATGGAGATTTTGCAGCATCCTTCCCCTGCCATGCCCAGCAAGCCACACCCACAGAACTGGTAGTAAAAAAATTTGGATTTCACCACTGATCTGCACACCTGTTCTAATGTATTAGTTTGAAAAGGTGCTACCACACTATTCCTGATTTTCACCTAACCAAGTGAACCATAATACAGTTTAGTATTATGTGTGAACCAGGATATTCTGTCACTTGGGAAACTTCCAAGAAAGTTCTGTGTTCTGTGTATTAATGGAGAATGTGTCCTGTAGGGCAGCGGTCCCCAACCTTTCCAGTTTTGCAAACTGGTGGAGACAGAACAGGAGGGGGGGGGGAGAGTGGTAGGTTCGTAGCTCTACTTGCACTAACAGCAAGTTTGCGTGCCTGCCATTCACACAAATAGAGGTTCACATGCTCGTGCAAGCGCCCGCCACTTGTGCAGCCCAGTTCAGAATAGGCCGCAGCACGGTGGTACAGGACCCATATAGTAGGGCACACTTTGTATTCTGTGATAGTAACTGACTGCCAGAAGTTTGGGCTATGCTGTTCCTGTCTTTTCCAAAATAGGTGCTTCAGAATATACCCCCAAACCTTTACAATTGCATGTAATAGTGGTGACTTCTCACCTTCTCCTGACACAGTTTGAAAACTACTTTGTTAAGGAATGCAGTAGGTTTCTCAAGAAGTACAAACATTGTGATCTGGTGAAATCACAATAGCTGAGTTAGAGAGAAGTGCAATATCTGTATAAGACAAGACTGCCCATAGCAGGAAGTTTGCTTTGTAGAACAAATATTGATAAATTCTCTTTTGAAGTGTAGTTGTATAGACTTAAGTGAAATTCTGAAATTCTTCCGTGTTTCTTCCTTGAATAATGAAACCATTATTATTATGTTAGTTGGCGTAAAGATAGTCTTAAATACATTGAATGCATGCCACTTACCAAATGTCCGAATTTTAATCTCATGACCATGGGGATGCTACCACAGTCCTAAGTGTGAAAAACAGTCAGAAGTCACTTTTTTCTGGGCTTTTATAATTTCAAATGGAGACTAAACGAATGGGTGTAAGTTGAGGACTACCTGTATAAGATTCTCAGTTATGAAATGCTCAGGCTTTTCCAGAATAATCATCATTCTTTGTATACATGGTTGATAATATACCGGTACATCTTCTGCAGGTCTCTTTCCAGAATCCTTTTATGGAAGTACTTTTCAAGTTACGGTGCATTTGTCACATAACAGCAGCTAAATCTGGAGTGTAGTTATGTGGCTTTGGAAAAACCTCAGCAGTCTCTCAAGTGTCTTTCGAGCGCTCATGGATATCTGCTATAATGAAAATATCTACAGATGACATGCTCAAGTGTTTGTTTTTGTTAGAATTATGGCAGGTGTAATTTGATTTTCCTTCTCTAATTTTACTTGTTGCCTACTCCATTATGGCTCATTCTCTGTAGCCTTTGAAAAAAATTACATTGACTTCCATGTGGTCACTTCAAGGGAATCTTTATTTTTATAGTTGCTGTTTTGTATTACAGGTAGTCCTTGACTTATGACCACAACTGAGCCCAAAACGTATGTGGCTAAGCGAAACATTTGTTAAGTGAATTTTCCCCCATCTTATGATCTTTCGTGCCACAGTTGTTAAGTGAATCACTGCAATTATTAAGTTAGTAACATGGTTGTTAAGTGAATCTGGCTTCCCCATTGACTTTGTCTGTCAGAAGGTTGCAAAAGGTGATCACATGATCCCGGAACACTGCAACCATCATAAATATGAGTCAGATGCCAAGCTGATCACATGCCCATGGGGATGCTGCAATGGTATATAAGTGTGAAAAAGGATATAAATCAGTAGGGGGTTTCAATTTTGGTTGCTACTGGTTTGCTAGCAGGGCAAACCGGGAGCAACCCACCACTGATATAAATCCCTTTTTTCAGTGCCATTGTAATTTCAAACGATTCCTAAATGAACTGTTGTAAGTTGAGGACTACCTATATATGGATTTTATGGCTTAAATGGCAGCTACAAGAATCCCTTAAGGCCTTCTTTTGAAAAAGTGCATTTTAAATAAAGATTGCAGATAGTAGTCCTGTTTAAGGCTTTTGTTTTTACTATGGAAGTGCTAAAATGCTATAGTGGTTGGTGTTTAGATTGTTGCGATTTGAACAGTTTCTTAATGAAGCCCATTGACCTAAATTCACTAAGCTTGCTGAGTTTAAACAAATCCCATTATGATATAAAGTGATGTGGGAACTCAAAAATCCCACATACTTGCTAGGGATTTGCTGCTTGATCCATGTTTATTGCTGAGCATTATCCCCATTACAGTTCTCAGACAGCTAAACTCAGTCATGGCTTCCTTCCTTGGAATATGTTCCTAAGACCTCTAACCTACTGTGGCAGTTCCTGTTGAAGAGCTCTAATGAGCCAGATAAACCTCTGATTTGTCTTAGTTTAACTCACAAACCTGTGAAGAAAAATGAAGTGTTGCATTCTCTTTCCTGGAGATTAAGTGGCCTATATATATATCTAAAAAACAGAGTTGTTTAAGAAACATGAAAAATCAGTTTATGCATTAAAATTTGATAAGAGCCACTGTCCAATGTTTTATCCCTTCCGTTATCCCCCCCTATTTTTTTATATCCCCGCTATTTCTTTACTTGAGATTATGGTTCTAGGAAAGAATTTTGCGTATTTTCTCAAGACTGCGTATAGTTCTTCCCCTTCTCCAGCCCTGCATCTTTTATGCCTTTCACCAAATTATGCAAATCTTCAGGGTTTTTCTGTGAAGAACTAGTTTCTGCCTGTCCTGGTTGGGTCCTTGTAACGGTTGCCAAGCCGTCAATCAGAAATCATGCTTTCAGCCAAGTCATTATCAAAAGGCTTTCCTCCATTGTTCCCACTGATAAGGAGAAACAGCACAATTGGAGCAAGTGGAGATTGTGGCAGAAAACCTGCCAATGGGATGTTGTCCTGTGGCCTTTTGTTCTGGAGGGAAGGGCTTGTGGGGTGGGGGGAGAGATTGTGCTGACTGAATACTTAATGAGAATGTGATCAAATCAGCTGGCGGCTTAGTTTATCTTGGCTTGGGTGCTGAGCAGTCTTGGGCTTGGTCCACGAAACAGCTGATGGATGAATTAAAACCCCCACAGTGTTGAGCTGTTCAGGGACATGCGGAAAAAGTCTGAATAAAGGCTGCATAATATTTGTTAAAATAGCAGCTGGAACATTTCGAATCAGATATCCCCATATATATATATATATATCGAAGGAGTGTGGAAGGGTGAAGTTTGTGCCATGCGGTTAATGTTCAGAACGAGCTGCTTCTATTTTGGAAGGTCTGAATTCCTAATCCAGATTGAGAGAAGTAGGTAATTTAGATTGTAAACTTGAAGTTGCTTTTCCTTGGTGTTCCTTAAACGTTGTCTACTTTGTAACCATGTGTACTTAAGGAATCCCCATGGATTTTGAAAAGGGTGCATACAATCATACTTACTGTCTGGACTCTATAATATTGAGACTGCTTTACTCATACTTCCAGTAAGGTGTTCTTTTTACGATAGTGGTGGTGAACCTTTTACTCACCGAGTGCCGAACAGGTACGTGCTATGCAAGTGTCTTGTGCTATCCGCGCTAACGTGCGGCTCCTTCCCTGTGTGCTGCACACGCAACCGCACCATCTGCACATGCGCATGGCTTTTGTGCATGCGCCGCATGCGTAACCACACCATCTGCGCATGCGTGCGGCTTACACGCGGCTCTCCCCTGCGTTGTGCGTGCAAGTTTCACACGACACCCCAGGCACTGATCGCACAATCACACTATCTGCTCATGCGCACGGTTTTCACACGTGCAATGCATGTGCATGAACACTGTCTATGCATGCACTCACTGCACACAAATACTCACGTGCGCATGCGCAAACACGCGTGCATGCACAGGAGAGCTCAGAAGACCAGCTGGGTCCCTTGAATTGTGCGCATGCGTGCCGGAGGCTTGAACACCAACTGGGGTGCGTACACATGCGCAGCTGCAGGTAAGTTGGCCGACAGCTCGCATGCCTGGAAAGATGGCTCTGTGTGCCACCTTGGGCACACATGCCATAGGTTCGCCATCACAGTTCTATGAGATTCAGGCACAGAATATCTTGTCATTGCTGTAAGATTATATGCCCCTTTCCCCCCCAAATATAGGAATGCTGCTGCTGTGCTATGTAAATGAGCAGCACATCTGAACCTTGTGGCTTGAAGATTCACACATTATTGTCAGGAGCTTTTCAGTAGCCATAAGAAGTGTGCCATGTAAATATGCTGAGGAGACTGCCTAATCGGGAGTCAGAGCCCAGGTAGGGGTATTGCTAGGTATTGCTTCGCTACTCTATATTGAAGTAACCTTCCAAAGTCTCAGATATCAGAAATCAGTTAGCTGTACAGCCTGTTGATTAAAGCTAAAATCTGTTATATTCTATGTTTTATGTATGCTATGCTCATAGCAAAAGATTAGATAGTTGAACATGGGGATATAGTCTTGTCAATGACACATTTTTACATCAAGGTCTATGAAGAGACTTATTGCAAAGTAGACTTTACTTAATGACCATTAAGTAAAGACCACTCAAAGTTATGACTGACTTAAAAAAAGATATGACTCATGCTCAAAATTACAACTGCTTCACACACACACACACACACACACACCCCGTGGTCATATAATTTTGGGCACTTGGCAGCCGACTCATTTATGACCAGTTGCGGCATCTTCAGTCACCTGACTATGATTTGAAACGTTTTTGTCATTTTCCAGCAGAAAATGACAAAAACCGCCCATTGGATATGTTGGATTTGCTTAATGAAAGCAGGTTCACTTAATAGCCATGTGATGGAATTAATGACCATAGTATTTGCTTTATGACCACTGTAAAAACAGTGGTCATAAATATATCCCAATAAAGGAGACAGTAATGCAATAAACAATTCTTACTTTAAGATTCAGATAAGATAGATAAGATAAGATAATTTTATTTCTATACCGCCCCTCTCCTGAAGGACTCGGGGCGGTGCACAGCCAAGTAAAAACACAATACAAACATCTTAAGAGTCAGAAGTTTATTTCATGAGCAATTTGGAACATGAAAAACCATCATAACATTACCATATTTTTCGGAGTATAAGACACACTTTCCCCCCTAAAAGAGCGTGAAAATTTGGATGCGTCTTATACACCGAATGTAACCCCGCACACCCACCGGCCCCCACCCTTTGGCCTCTGCCTCCCAGCTATTTACCTCCTTGCAGCAAACAGCCAGTTTCAGCTTCAGCACATCCTGATTAGCACAAGCAGCTGATTTGTCGGTTGGATCAGCCTCCCGACCCTCAACTGTTTCAGGCTGCAGGGATTGCCATTGTCTATTGCTGAGTGCCCCATTTGCTGCAAGGAGGCAAATTGCTGGGAAGCAGAGGCAGATTTTTTTTCTTGTGCTAATCAGGCTGTGCTGAAAATGAAACTAAAGCAGGCTGTTTGCTGCAAGGAGGCAAATTGCTAGGAGGTAGAGGCAGAGTTTTTTTTTCTTGTTTTCCTCCCAAAAAAAGGTAGGTGCGTTTTATAGTCTGGAGTGTCTTATACTCCAAAAAATACAGCACTTACATCAATTACCCATTGCAATGAGGTCCAGAGACGATAGCTAAGTCCAGCAAGGAATAGCTACAGTCAGTGGCCCTGATCTGAGACCCATCTTCTTCTTTTATACCTTTATTCAGACAGCCCCTCAGTAGATGGAATTTTACTGTAATTACTTCCCTGTATTTCATTAATTAGCACATACTTGCGTGTACATGTGAAATCTACCAGTTGCTAATTTCAGTTCCTTATTTCCAACACGTCTTAATGTTCCTAGGCCAAAATAGCCTCTAAAACTATTTACTTTGCAAATACATATTACAAAATTGCTTTAGTATAGCTGATTACATATATTGTGTTATTCTTGAGCAATCATTCTGGCTGATACTTTAATATATAGCAATTCATTTGAGGCCTACTATCATATTGAGGCCTATACAATTTTAGCAAAAATCACGACCCATTTGTCCTCTTCTCACACAGTCATAAAATCAAGTTAGATCACATCATGATCTGTTTAATGACTGCAATGACTTATAACCAAAATTCTGGGCCCGTTGTGGTTATAAAGTGAGGACTACCTATACACAATAGCAATAGCAATAACACTTAGTCTTATATACCGCATCTTAGTGCTTTACAGTCCTCTCTAAGCAGTTTATACAGTCAGCATATTGCCCCCCAACAATCTGGGTCCTCATTTTACCGACCTCAGAAGGATGGAAGGTCAATCTTCAGCTGGTCAGAACTGAACTGCTAGCAGTCAGCAGAATTAGCCTGCAATACTGCATTCTAACCACTGCGCCACCAAGGCATGGTGAAGAGGAAAACAGAACTTTCCTTCTTCAGTTGGAGAATTGCAATGACATTATCCTCTATTCTATCTTTAATCTTTTTTTTAAAAATAATTTGTTTACTTGCTAATTCCTGTCTCATGTTTGACCAAAATTAAAGAACAGAATAAGATAATACCATTTTTGCACATACAATATTCTAATGCCGAGCATCTTTATCAATTCTGAAATGAGCTATACAGATAACATGATGCCGCTACTGGAATATCCCTCCGTTGCCTTTTACAAGAGACTATCATTTTCCTTCAAGATCAGGATATCTAAAGAATGTATAAAGTACGTAGAGAGTTTAACATCTTATATTTTATTAGCCTTTCCTGTTTTTACTGATCAAGATTTCAGGCAAAAAAAAAAAAGTGAGGAATGTAGGCTGCTTCCTGCCAAGCTAGCTTGGTAATCCCCCCCCCACAAAACACATTTTTGGCTATACTTTGGCCTGTGTAAAGCAGACGCTTTTTATTTGGACCAAACTTAAATTATAATAGCTCTCCATACCTTCCTTTATTCTATTGTAAAACACCCAACTACAATTAAGTCTTTTGTTGTAAGAGACCCATTGAGCAATATCTCTTGATGTGTACTCCAGGTACAGTATGGTCATATTGTGGATTTATAATGTACTAGCTGGATATCCGTGCTTCGCTACGAAACTATGTGATGGGGCTTGATAAATTGAGACTTAGAGTTTGAAAATTAATGAGTAGTTACAATCAGCCTCTCCTCTTCCGTTCTCTCCCTCAGGCTAGCCCCACAGAAGCATCTCTTGTCCTCTCCTCTCCCCTTCTCTCTCTTAGGCGGGCCCCATAGATCCTCTCCTCTCCCCTCCCCTTCTCTCCCTCAGACTGGCCCCACAAAAGTCTCTCCTCTCCTCTCCTCTCCTCTCCTCTCCCCTTCTCTCCCTCAGGCTGGCCCCATCGATCCTCTCCTATTCCCTTCTCTCACTCAAGCTTGGCCCCATAGATCCTCTCCTATCCCCTTCACTTCCTCAGGCTGGCCCCATAGATCCTCTCCTATCCAGGGGTGAGTTCTAAATTTTTTACTAACGGTTCTGTGGGCGTGGCTTATTTTGTGGCCATGGCTTGACGGTCATGTGACAATTATTTAGGATTTAACAGAGGTACTGGTCTACCAGGTTTTTAACTGCTTGCAGAGCTGTACCGATCTACTCATTTATTTTTTGCAGGCACTGATCTACTCATGTATTTTTGCAGGCACTGGTCTACTCATTTGTTTTCTTTTAACACTGATCAGCTGTAGGGCGGCCCTTTGAAGCCGGCAGCAAGAGTTTAAACAGTTTTTTTCCTTCTAGCCATCAGCTGGGACTCAGGAGGCAGCAATAGATTGGGGGTGGGGCCAAATAAAAGGTAAGAATAACGTGGGGGGTGGGAGGAGCGCGGAGGGTAGGGGGCCGGGGGGGCAGAACCGGTTCAGTGACGTCATATCGTCACCGCTACCGGTTCAGGAGAGGCTTGCCCCACAGAAGCCTGTCCTATGCTATCCCATTCTCTCCAGAGTTATTTTCAAGTTGGGAGGGGGAGTAGAACATCTTAACTAGCATCAGAGCATGTTATAATAATATAATAAATACTAATGCTCTGATGGTCATTTCGAAAAATCCTTTCTAAGTGAGCACCTAGAAGCCAAGAGGAACATATGTGGCAAATTTCAAGTTTGTAGGCTTTACGGTTCTGGAGATTTTGTGATTAATGCGTGAGTGGTTTTTGCTTTTATATATATAAATTGCAAGAGGGATGCGGTGGCTCAGTGACTAAGACACTGAGCTTGTCGATCGAAAGGTCGGCAGTTCAGTGGTTCGAATTCCTAGTGCCGCGTAGTGGGGTGAGCTCCCGTTACTTGTCCCAGCTTCTGCCAATCACCTTTGGTGGGAAGGTAACAGCGTTCTGTGCGCCTTTGGCATTTAGTCATGCCGGCCACATGACCACAGAGACCTCTTCGGACAGTGGTGGCTCTTTGGCTTTGAAACGGAGATGAGCACCACCCCTTAGAGTCAGGAACGAGTAGCACATATGTGCAAGGGGAACCTTTACCTTTACCTTTAACATATTGCAAGTTCTTTCAGTTTTATTCTTTTCCTAATAATTTGTAGCATTTGCCTTATAGGAATCATGCACCAAATAATCGTAGCAACTTTAACATCTGTTTATTTCAACTGCCACAATTCTGAGAGTTGAAGTGTTATGGTCCGCCAGCTGCCAAGCGGAGCTGGCGGCAGACTCGGACAATGAGGAGATTGGGGAGGAACTTGGGCCAGTTTGGAGTCTGGGGAAGGCTCTGATGGATGCTCTGCATGGGAAGCAGAGATAGAGCCAGGGCCCTCCAACATTTCCCAGCTGTCTTCGGAGTGGGAGATAAGTGGGGATGAAGAACAGCTGGGGCCTGTTCCAGATGCGCCTATGCGCAGAGCTGTCAGGAGAGAAGAACAACTGAGGAACAGGAGCCGACTCAGGAAGAAAGGCACACATGGATGCTGAATGGTCCCTCCCTGGCTGGGGAATAAATAGAAGCAAAAGGAGAGTGGTGGTTGCAGGAGACAACAATTTGTATTTCTTTTGGAAAATTTGCTTATCATGGTTTGTGCCTCAGAGACTGCTTGCCAGACTGGAAGCTCTCGGCCTGGCAATTATCCAAGGAACTGATAAGGTCTGTTACTGCAATTAACCCTTGGAAGGATTATTGCCAGGACTTTTCTGTGTGTGAATGCCATGAATTCACAGTAGCTATATAAAGAGGGGGAGGGATTTCAGGACAAGGAGTCTGTTGGTTCTGCTAAGGCTGGGTCAGAACATGAAGTTCACAGATCTTCAAGTTGACAAAGGTTGAGAAACACTGCACTAAAGGTACATTTAACCTCCAATTTTATCCAATATCCTTTCCTGATCGCTCACAGCCAGCGCAGATGCCATTTATTAAAATTTATATGAGAAATGTGAGTTTTATTGTTGATACTCTCTGGTTTCCCTTTGCCATTTTAAGGTTCATTTATCCAGTTTGGAGATGATTTTTGGTTTTTGTTTTATTACTTTGAAAAGACTTTCAGAAAGTCTGTAAAGACTTGTTGGTTCTGTTGAGCCCTGGGGACAGGGTTGTTGTTTTTATGTCCACTATTAAACCAGGGTACAATGTCACTGTTCTTGAACTGGCCAAAAAAAAATGTATTAGTATGAAAATTGTGGTTGATCCATATTCTGCCTCTGTTGTTTCTGTTCATGGTTCTCTGACCTTGCCTCTGGTATAATGTGGCAAAACATCACAAATTTTACACATTTGAGGCTACAGGTAGTCTTCCACTTACAAACATTTGTTTAATGACTGTTCGAAGTTACAACAGCATTAAAAAGTGTAAGTCACTGGCTTCCACCAGTGTTGCACCATCCCCATGATCACATGATCAAAATTTGGGTCATGTATTTACCAAAGCGGTTGCAGCCTCCCTGATCATATGATCACAATTTGTAACCTTCCCAGCCGGCTTTTGACAAAGTCAGTGGGAGAAGCCAGATTCACTTAACAACCTCACAATTCACAACTGCAGTGATTTGCTTAACAACTGGCAAAAAAGGTCATAAAATGAGGTGCAGCTTTCTTAACAATTGCCTGGCTCAGCAATGGAAAAGTTGGGCTTATCTGTGGTTGTAAGTCAAGGAGTCCCTGTACTTTTGGATGCTGTTGTGACAAGAGGGGAAGTGTACTTTAGGAGCAGCTAAGCCTGTCTTAGGTGTGCTGTGGATGAGGTGAAGATGGCGTCATGGAATCAACAGAAACAAGATGTCAGGGCAAATTTAGGCAATGCATAGTTAGTTTTTAGTGAGGAATAACCCATCCCATCTCACGGTTTATGAAGTTTGCTCAGGTATCTTTGATGAGGTCTTTTTCTTGAAAGTTTGGATTTACAGGCTGGCTGACCTCTTAAAAAAGAATCTAGAAAAACAACTGCAGAAATCCTATTGGGTTACTTCTTGGAAGGCCCAATATTTCTTTATGTTTACTTCTTTATTTCATTATATTTTCCAGAATGTACGTCAACCAGCCTACAATATGCCTCTTAACGGCATTGTAAGCTGCCCTGAGTCTCCGGAGAAGGGCGGCATATAAATCAAATTTTGAAAAAAAAAATTTTTTAATGCCATTGCTTCCATTCAGCTTCTCTTCCCATATATTTGATGGAGAATTTTGAAAGCTCATTACAAAGCCCTAAGTTTTGAGAACCAGAATACATCTAAGAATTTACACTCAAACCTGTGCAGCTTTCTTTCTTCATTTTAGTAGTGATGATTGAGATGCTGTGGTCAGTGCATTCCCACCATGCATTTAACAAGGTCTACTAAAGACCCAAGGACTGCATTTGGACATTAAGCTAATTTTAACCTTGGTTTGCTCTCTCACAACTTGGTGCCTTATGCAAACCCATCTTATTTGACGGTTCATTGTAATAATCCATAAACCTGGAAGAAGAAGGGTTAATTCAGTAACTAAGTTAAGCAAGTCGACAAACACAACCTCTGAAAGGATACTGAAGAAAAGATACAGCCTGCTGCTTCATCTCTGGGTTTGCATAAATTAACTGCTAGGTGTTAAGATTGGCAAGGTTTAAGAGGGAAAGTGCCTGGAAGAAGAAGAAAACTGGTCATAGATTAAAGTTTGGGCAGGAAATATTTGTTTATTAGTACATCTTCACTATAGGTAGACCTCACTTAAAGATGCTAATTAGGGATGGAAAGTCCATAGTTAAGTGACATTGTCAAAAGTCACAACGTGTGACTGCTCCACTTAGTGATGGCAGTTGCCAAGCAAGGACTGCATGGGTTTTCAAGTATAGGCCTCATGAGAAAATAAGCATGAGTACCCAGTTGTAGCTACCACTCATTCAGCGCAGAACAAGTGTCATTAAACAAGGACAACCTTCTTTATTGCTTTGTTGATTTGAAGGGCAGTATTGCTGCAAATGCCTCTCTCTTTGTATCCACATACCTCTCTTTTTGCTCCTACAGGCCTACTTCTTTCACTCCTGTGCAAAGTACGGTACAGTTAGTTATTAATTATAACTGCCCATCTCACAGGCAAGACACTATATTCTTTCTATTTGTTAGTTATAGCTCCATTCTCTTTAGCTTGCTTTCTTGTGAATTATTTATCAAGTCAGACACACAGTACGGTTTAATTAAAGCCAGTATTTTTCTATTTGTCTTTTTCTTGCGTCTTTTGGTTTGCCATTCTTAAACCAAAAAGCTCTTTCTGCTTTGCAGTGCCTTGGTTGGTATCTCCAAATGTTATGGTTACTTTAAAGCCCATGTAAATTAGAAGAGGCTAGGCTGGCTCTCTCCAGAGCACAAGAGGAAGGTTGCGTCTGCCTTCAAAAGGCAACCTTTCCTTCCACTTTTTCAATTCATATATTGTGCAGGTGATGGCAGGTGTGAGCTATTTCAGGCCTATATTCAACAGGACTCAAAGGCGATGCTCACAAAGCTTTGTTGCTATGCTAGAGCGGTTACATTAGGGTTCAGGCTGCATCCTTATGCTGATCCACTTAAGGTATTCTGTCTGAAGGCAGTTCCCCAAATTCATCCAATAAAGAACCAAAGCAAATAAATAACAGATGCAAATGTGTTTACTGTCAATATCTTTCTGAGCTAAAATTAACTTTTCACTGGGTATATTTGTTTCAGAGACTATTGCAGCATCCAAAGGAATTTCTTTTGCATAATGTCTGTTTTTTATTTCTTTCTTATATGACTAACTTATGAGAGAGTTTCACACATTTCCTAAATTAGTTTGTGTCTTTGCGTCTCAGCTCAACTGCAGGATAAAAAATAAGTCTAGTGTCAAACTTAGCACTAAAAATCTGAGGTTGAAGCCATACATCTAGAAGTAAAGTGGTATTTTGTTTAGCAGTGCTTGAATGAGAAAAATGGGGGTTAATATTGTACAATCCAGATCAATGGCAAGTCTAATACCTTGAAGGAAAATCAGTAGAACGTGGCAAATTCAGAAAGGCTCATGTTATAAGCCTTGGGGAGCACTTGTTAGGTACAAGAGGTCACCTAAAGTTGTAAATAGGAATTGTATTATGAAGACTTGACTTTAATGTTGAGTTTTCTTTACCAAGTTTTAGTAGGGTGAGTGACACCATAAAAGTCAGAAGCTTCTTAGACCATCCCAACCAAAGCACTTAATTTGAATGAGGAGAGGGGAGCGATGTATCTTTCTGTTGTTACCTATTCATTGCATCTATTCTAATTTGTGTATGTATGTGGTTTTGCTTTTTGTTTTCCCTGGGCAGACCTTACTCTCTGAATTAGGTGCTTGACTGAAGCTGATAGAGAATGGAAACATTTCCTTGGCAATGTCTCTGGGAAGACTCCTCCGTCGTGCCTCTTCCAAAGCATCTGATCTCCTGACCTTAAATGCCAGCAGCAGCTGTGGTGGTTCGTCTTCCATCTTGGATGGAGAGATTATCTATTCCAAGAACAATGTTTGTGTCCACCCCCCTGAGATGCTGCAAGGTGTTGCGGAACATCATCCAGGTGAGGATGGCTAGCAAACATCAAGAAGTCTCTTTAGGACTATGTGTGTAGCAGAATCTCTGAAGCCCTCTTCAGGCATCTAATGCTTGTAAGTGTAGAGGGAACTGAGGCATGCACTTCAATCCTGCTCCGCTCCTCTCCGATCTCCCTTTGTTATCAGCAATATTCAAGACTGGTGTTAATGCATCACTCTAAATACAGTTGCTGTTCTCTTGGGGATTGGAGTACTGTACCTAGGTCATTAGGGTTGCGAGCAACTCCTTTTCAAGCCTTCCCTGTCAGCACAGACTGTTAAGACTGAAATTCTTCCCTCCATACTTAAAATTCTTGAAGAGAGCTTCAGCTATTTCCTTAAGTTTCCCTTACTGCCTATTTCACCTCTCACCCTGTATACCTTCAGCTGCTATCTCCTTTGTTTATAGATCCAAGGGGAGTGGCTAAATCTTGCCAGCAAGATAGTGTGTCTCAGCTGTTCCTTGTCTGATTTTCCTAATTCAGTGTAAAGTATTTCCTTCCCTTGATGTTTTTGTAGCTTGGCCATGAGGTGGCATGTGCTATATTAGAACTTCTAAAACGGGAACCTCGTTTTAGGATTAAAGTATATTAAGAAGATCCAGAATTAGATTTTGAAATGTTTGTTTTGCTTTCATAAGCTTTAACACAAAGAAGAATCTTTTCAGCCAGCAAGCATCATTATGTGATTTTGCAAATATCAGAAAAATACAAATGAAATTTTAATTTATTTTTATTCATTTATATGTCATATCTAAGAACCGACCATGTCCTTTACAGAGGGACTCTGGATGGTGTACAATAAAATGTATACCTGTATAAAACCCATTCCACTGTTCACTTTGCCGTATTAGGCAAATTGAAGGGGGGAAACACATTATTTTTTATAATTAAAAACATAATTTAAAATTAATTAAATGTTTTTAATTAAATAAGTAAAAAATTAATGTGGGACTTGAACTCACCGTCTCTTGCATTCCAACCCAGTGCATTTGTGGCATTTAGTATTCACCCCATTTGTTTCCATGTCAGTGGCTGCCTTTTATAGCAGGCATATAAATTCAAAGCATGATGATTATTCTTAGTGCCTATAGTTAATAGCACTGCCTATGATACAGATCAGCAGCAGTAGAAGCATCTACTATAAGTTCTCATTTCATTTATCAAAACTCTTGTATTAGTAAAATGTAAGTTAGTGTTTTATATTGGTTCCCCAATTACTTGTGCATAGTTTTGTGTAGAAGGTAGGTAGAATTTGAAATGAATTCATATTTTTCATATATTCTTTTGAATATGACATACAAGTAGTTCACAAGTTAGTTGAGTTTAGCGACTGTTAGAAGTTAAGTTGGCACTAACTGAAGTGACTTATTCGGTCCTCAGAGTATTTATTTATTTGATTGATTGATTGATTGACAGATTGATTTCTATAGCCACCTATCTCAACAAAGTTCTGGCTGCTGCAGTGCTCTTTGCAGTCATGTGAACAAATTCAGGCACTTGGCAATCAGCTCACACTTACGGCCAGTTGCAGCATCCTGCAGTCACATGATCACCCTTACTGACAACTTCTGACAGCTTCATACAAACAAAATTAACGGAGAAGGTTGCAAATCAGTTCGATATTAAATTTAATTTTTTTTTAATTTTTAAATTTTTAAATCTTAAATTTTTAAATTTTGAATTTGTAATACCTTTTAACTATATGGGCCAAATTATTTAATTTATTTTAAAATTATTTTAATTTTTATATACATATGTTTTATTCTGGCTGTTCACCGCCCTGAGTCCGAAAGGAGAAGGGCGGTATAAAAGTTCGAAAAAAATAAAATAAATATAAATAAATAAATAAATAAGTTTCCCCCCAGCCCCATTGCCCTCACCATGCACATACACACTCCATATCCTTTTTTCTTGGTCTCCCTGCTGCTCTTGCACACATGAACCCCTGCCATCTTTCCCCAGCTTCCCTGCATCCACACACATGCTCTTCACACCCTTTTTTCTCAGCTTCCCTGTGCTTGCACAGACACACATTGTAACCTTTTTTCTTGTTCTCCCTGCATTTGCACACATGTATTTCTTTTTCTCCAGGACTCCCTGTGTCCACATACATGCATGTATGCACCCAGTGCCTTCTTTCCCCGCCTTCCTGAGTTCATGGAGCACTGCATCATCCCACAACCTACGCATGATCTGTTTCAGACCTCCCAGGTCCTCCCCCTCCCATGATAGCCTCCCCTCCCATGGCAGCCCTGACTGGGGACACCCTCCATTTCCTGCTTAATGACCTATATCTCTTGGGACAACTTGGACTGCCTGGATTCTCTTTGCTAAGTGATACGGTCACTTGATGTTGCATTTTATGAGCGTATCACTTAGCAACAGTAACAGTGGCAATGGTCCCAATTGCCATTGTAATTTGAGGACTATCTGTATTTCTTTTGTTTAGATTCTGATTACCTTTACAGCACTTGGCTTTGCTTCAGAGCAAATACAAGCAGCTTTTTGTGTACAGAGGCCATTCATCATCATCATCATCATCATCATCATCATCATTATTATTATTCCGTTTCCGAGTGTTGCAGGACAAGACAACCTCATCCACAGAACCCAAAATTTTGGCCTTCTCTGGCATAGGCAGCTACAAAGTGAGCAAGTGATGAAACTTGCATTGCAATTCAGACTGCCTTTGACAGCCCAAGAAGGAAGACCAGACCAAGAAACCAATAATTATATAGGTCAGGAGTACTTTTATTGTAACAGCTCTGGTAAACAGAAGTTTGCAAGTCAGGTTGTGCTTCCCCTCCCTCCCTTTCCGTGAACAAAGGAGGGGCTTGTTTTCTCAGCTTATTTCCTTGGCCTGGGCTCAAGTCCTGCTTATCTGACTGTTGCCTTGGTAGCAGGTCTCTCTACTGGCCATACTCTGCACTCTCTATAGACGTTTATATCCTTGCAAGTGAAATGATGATATAAATATGAAGGGGCAGAGGTTGGATCATAACATCAGAGTGCACATTTCACTTTGAAGTCATTGTGGTTAAGTGCCTATACTGTTGGGATAGACTGAATTTTAAGAAAAACATTAGGGTGTATGCAGTAGTGGGTTTCAATTTAGTTTGCTACTGGTTTGCTTGTGCGCTCACGTGAGCGTGCAATGCACAGAAGCGTCTGAGCGGGTTGGTGGAGTCTCCCGCTGCCACTGTTACCGGTTCGGCCGATCTGAAACGAACCGGTAGCAACCCACCACTGGTTGTATGGAGCTTAATAATTTATTTTAATTCTTACTTTAAAAAAAAAAACCAAAAAGAATATTACAGATAGTCCTAGATTTATAACCACAACTGAGTCTGGAATTTCTGTTGCTAAGCAAGACATTTGTTAAGTGAACTTTGCCCCATTTTACAACTTTTCTTGCCACAGTTGGTAAGTGAATCACTGCAGGTGTTAAGTTATAACATGGTTATTAAGTGAATTTGGCTTCCCCATTGATTTTGAGTGTCAGAAAGTCCTAAAAGGTAATCATATAACCATGGGACATTGCATAAATATGAGCCAATTGCCAAATATCTAAATTTTGATCAAATGACCATGGGGATGCTGCAGAAGTCATAAGTATGAAATGTGGTCATAGTTCACTTTTTTCAGTGCTTTTGTAACTTTGAACAGTCACAAAACAAATGGCCGTAAGTCAAGGACTACCTGTATTTATCAGAAAGAAAGTTTAAGGATATTATGTATATTTTAGTAAGAAAAATTAGAAGCAGGAAATTGTTTTATATTGCCCAGATACCCTGTGTACAGGAGATTTCAAGGAAAAGATTTCTCTACCTCTATGGAACAAGAGGTCACCCTCTGTATAAAAAAGAGATGAGTCTTTAGTGGAACAGCTATTAAAGAGTTCCATTGCAGCCATTGTACCAATTAGGACATCTTGGGAAAGCACGCAGTGTCATCCTTATTCCCAACAATATTAGCTATTTCACTGATTTTAACAAAGATTGCTGTGATTTTTCCTCTTATAGAAGAAACACGTCGTTTGTTTTGGACAGGGCTAATTTGCAGCTAACTAACGGAAGAGAAAAAATATTCAATAAAAGTTCTAGTGATACACACATGCCACACACACACACACACACACACACACACACAAAAGTTGTGAATTAATACATGGTATTTGCATCCTAAATACCTAGGTTGCACTTGATCACAAAGAAGTTGCTCAAAGTAGCCAACAGCATAAAAAAAAAAGCATTAAGAACAGTAGAATCATAAAATGATGTGTACAACAATTTAAAGCAACAGCAGACACAACAGTAGAAAGAATCAAGACTAATATGTAATCTCATCCCGGACTCCAACTGCCTAGGTGGCTCAGATCTGCCTAGGTGGCTCAGTGGCTAAGACGCTGAGCTTGTTGATCAGAAAAGTCGGTAGTTTGGCGGTTCGAATCCCTAGTATAAGTCTCCTGCATGAGCAGGGGATTGGACTAGATGCCCTCCAAGGTCCCTTCCAATTCTGTTACTATTACTGGCTTGTTCTGTCTGTTTATTTGGATAATAAGAAACACATCATTAAGGAATCTGTCAATGAAAATATTGATGTAGGATGTCTTCAGGGACACTCTTATATGAGGAGAGAAAACTTGTAGCATTGAGAAGAGGTCAGTCACTTGCTAGTAATTAAAGGAATAACTGTATTTCCACATCATGTGAAGTCCAGAAAGCTAAGGGTTGACTGTAAGTCTAAGTCCCTGTCTTCTTTTGCAGGCTACTTGTGCTTGTACATGGAGAAGGATGAGCTGCTTGGAACCACACTTATCCTGGCCTGGGTCCCCAACTCCCGTATTCAGAGGCAGGATGAAGAAGCTCTCCGTTACATCACGCCCGAGAGCTCCCCTGTCCGCAAGGCTCCCCGCAAGCGCAACCGACACACTCAGGGTTTTGGCATCCCTATGCAGGCTTCTTCTGTTGAGCAGAAGCAAGCTGAGACCCCAAAGGATGAGGAGGACATTTTGACTGTGTCACAGCTGGTGAGGGATGTGGCTCATGTCAGCCCGCCTTCAGAAGAAGGGGACAAATTGTCCCACAGCTGCTCGGCCACATGCAACATCCATAGCTCCGCTCAGCCTGCTCACAGTGACTCAGGAATTTTATCGACAATCAGTTCTCAGGATGAACAGAACCGATTAGAGGAGTCCGTAGAGGAAGGGCTGGAGGGCCATTTGGAGACAGGAGAAGATGAAGGCTCTTTGGAGTTGTCTGCTGATGATGTTAGCAAAGATAGCACGTTTGACTCGGATTCAGATGCCTTCTCTTCTCCGTTCTGCCTCTCACCCATAAGCGAAGCACTTGTGGAAAATGTTAGCTCTATGTTCCTGGTTAATGAAAACCGGTGAGTTGATGTTCCTTCCTGTGCTGCTCAAACAGAGCTCAGTTCAAAACAAAATGGGTAAGGCCCACAAATATAAGTCACCCGATTCTAGAATCATTTGCTCTGAGTTATATGCAGAGAGGTATCATGGCTTTCATTAGAGCAAGTACAGCATGCTTACCCAGATGTAAATTCTGTTGAGCTCATTGAGGTTTACTTCATGAAAGGATTATAAGATTGCCATGGAAATCTGTCTTAAGAATTCTACAGATAAATCAAAGGACTGAATCAACTTGTCATTCAACTTAGTGATTCCTTTAATTCAGTAGACAGAAGATCAAATACTGCCAGGGGTGCTGTCAACTTACTTGTTTTGAGATGTCCATTTCAAAGAAAATGCAATTCCAGATGTTGTCTGAAGGTGCTCTGCTTACCACAACAATTATTTAAATATATATTTCATACATTTTCATAGCAAATATACCTAATTGATAAAAAAAAATTTAGAAGTGCTATGAAGTCCTCGTTCTTTGCCCAAACCTTTTGCAAGGGAAAATGAGACCTTCTTGCCTCATCATGTTTGCCATCTTTTATCTTTATCTTTTATGTTTTGTTGATTTTATTGGAATTTCTATGATTGTTGTGAGTCACCCAGAACTGTTGAGTGTTCAGTGGCATACAAATTTAATAAATCATTATTGTGTACATAGAAATATGAATTTGCAGTTGCCCTTTAGCTAATTTTGGCCTTCATATGCATCAAGTTATTTCCAAGAACCTAGGATGTTGTAATATATCGGTGTAGTATATATGTGCATCTTTGCAGTGTGGTCTTTTGTAATTGATAGGTACTCACATCAATTTCATTTCAGTGCTGTCCAAGATCTTATTGTGTGCTGATAACAACTGGGACCATCAGGCTGATTTTTGCCATAATCTTTCATTTCAATTTTCAGGTCTTCATATTTTCTGATCTTCTCCAATTCTTTATCTTCTGTTCTATGTCCTGGTTTTGCCACATCAATTATCCATATTTCCTTCTTTTCAATCACAATCAAATCTGGTGTGTTATGAATCAAGACCTTATATTTGGAAATTTAATCTATTTATTTTCAGCTATTTTTTCAACTCTATGTTCCCACCAATTTTTTATTATTGGCACATGGTAATTTTACAGATGTTCCGGTGAAGTATTTTGGTGACTGTTATGTCATTGTTTATACATAGTTTATGCGATCTTCTTGCATGAGCTAAGCATATGATCTACTGTTTCTTCTGTCTGTTTTCACAATCTGCATTTTGAATCATTTGATGATTTTTCAATTCTGGCCTTGATTGTATTAAATTGAATAACTTGCTCTTGAGCAGCCAAAATCAAGCCTTCAGTTTCTTTTTCAATGTTCTAGTCGTTAGCTATTGCCAGGTTTTATCTTTATCCACCTTCTTCTTTGTCTTTTTCAGAAATTCACCATGAACAGATAGATCTCAATTTATGACTGCTTTTTTAAATGACTTTTCAGAAGTCCAATGGCCTTGGAAAGGATGCTTTACAATCCATAAAGCATTTTAGCTCTTCGTAAAATGTTGAGCTGCCCTCCAACCACATGATTGTGATCTGGTTGCTTGGCAACCTATATGCATTTACAAACAGTTGCCAAGCCCCCTACAATATTGCAGTCTTCCCCATAAAGTCATGAAGAAACCAGTAGAGAAAGTTGCAAGCTGCTGCCACCTGTCATAGAGCTGAGATTCCCTCCTGGCAGGCACTTCTTTGAGAATGAAATGGTCCCTGTCAGGAGGGAATCTCAGCTGTGTGTTGTGATTCGCTGCTCCTCCATCCCACAAGCAATCATTTGAGGGCAAAAGAGCTGCCTCTAGGAAAAGTGGGACTTCTCTAGCAGACTGCAGAAAGGAAACTTGGATAAGCCCCAGTTCTGCAGCTCCTCACACATGCAGAGGACAGAAACACTTTTTTTAAATAGGTTTTTTATTTTTTATAAAAATATCAAATCAATGCATGAACAATGTGGCATCTGGGTGTCATACATTCTAATACAAATAAAACTAATCAGGTTAATCATAATCATTACATTCAATCCGCTTATGTATTTCTCATAATAATACACACTTGTATAGTCTATCATTGTTCAATTATACCACGTTTTCTCTTGTTATTACTTTCATTTTATGATATAAAAATGTATACACTAATATTCCCCCTTCTCTTATTTCTATCACTTATTCTAGCTTTTAATCATATCACCCTTTATTAAGAGACTTTTTCTTTCTTTCCTATCTAACTTCTAATCATGTCACCTATCTAAAAAAAGGGGAAAAAAGGAAAAGAGAGAGAGAAACGGAAAAGCAACTCAGAACAACAACAAAAGAGAAATCATCCATCCATTTATCTCTTGCCCGCTTCAATACTTTAATTGCTAAGCTTTTTTTTTTTTACTTGCCTCCTGAATTCCTCTCTTAAATCTTTGTCTCTGTCTATGTCTGCTTCTTGGATGTTCAATCTAGGATGTTCAACCTTACCCTCTTCCACTGCCTAATTTCTAAAATTTCTACCCAAGCCCCTATTTTCCTTTCAAACATATCTTCCACTCTCTTATTATTATTTTCTCCCTGGTTTAATTCATCATTAATGCAGCCCACCTTAGGATTTCCCCTCAGCTCCATGCATAGAAGGGAACTCCTGCAGTGGACTAGTGAAATGAAGCTTCAAATCCTGAAGATCCCAGCTGTGTTCCTGCAGCCTGCCACAGTAGTTCTCTTCCCCCACATCGAGGGGAGAAAAACTCCTCTGACGGCTGCAGAAATGAAGCTCAAATCTTCAGAATCCCAAGCTTCACTTCACTAATCCACTGCAGGAGTTCTCTTCTGTGCATGGAGTTGAGGGGAAATCCTAAGGTGGGCTGCAGAAATGAAGCTTGGATCCTTAAGATTAGAGCTTTGTTTCTGTACCCAGCCATAGAAAGGTCCCTTGTGGAGAAGTTCCTTACGTGGATACATTTCTTACTAATCACATTTTTAACTTTTCTATGCTTGATATTATCCAATTGTAAAATGCTCAAATACCTGTAGGCTTTATCCTAATGGTTTGGCCATTTGGCATTTCAATTCTATTATTGTTCACGATTTTACCCAATTTATTGCTAGTGTAGCACATTTCTCTAGGCCAAATTCCACTGCTGTACCTGTGCTAAAAATCCTTGTAATTGTCAATGACTGGATTTCTGATTTTCCATGAAGCTTCAGTTCATCCATATATAACCAATGTGAGATTCTGTTCACTTTTGCTGTTTGGTAGCCAAAATTTGTTTTCTTTAAAATCAATAAAAGCAGGAATATAGTAATGACAAATAATAAGGGTAATAATGAGTAACCCTGGAAGATGCCTCTCCTAATGTTAAAATGCCAACATTTTTCATTTCCACGCCCCCCCCCCCATTCATCTTTCACTGCTTCATTATTTTTTTCTATAAACATTCTAATGTTTTTACTGATACTAGTTGTTTCCAGATATTTGATGGTCCAGCTATGTGGTAAAGAATCAAATGCTTTTTTATAAACAAACCAGACCATGTGCAAATTGTATTTTTTTGTTGGTTTTTTTTGCCTTTTGCAATTCTCCAAAACAATTTTATCAATCGGAAAGTGATCTTTATTTTCATCCACCGACTGAGTCCTTCCCAAGGACCTGGGATAAGCAAATGTCACTGTTCGATGGTGTTAAGGGTATGGTCGCAGAATGTAAGCTGCCTTTTGCAATTGACTAATGGTGATTTTGTCAATGGTGATAATACTCAAGTGATGCTCCATTGTTTAGGGATTGCACCCAAAGCACCTATTGGCACTATCTTTGCTTTCTTTTGCCACAGTTGTTCTATTTGCAGGTCTTTTATTTTGTGATCCCCCCCCCCCCCCCCCGGTGTTTTCTCTTTCTATTCTGCTGTCTTCAGGTATTGCTATGTCCACCATCCAGACTTTTTTTGTTTTTGTTATCAACAGTTATTAAGTCTGGCATGTATGGGACAGATGCTTGTCTGTTGAATTCGAAAGTCCCAGAGCATTTTAGCTTATTTGTTTTCTATTACTTTCTATATTTTATGGTCCTGCCATTATTATTATTAGCCACACATGAAAAATAATTTCTATATGGCTGTCTCGATTCCTTTGTGATTATAAGCAACTATTATTCCATGTTGGAGAAATTTCTGTTCTATGGTACAACATAACTTTTACTTTTATGAAAAAATATAATTATTATAGTTCATTGCCCTGCATATGTTTTTATGATTTATGTTCATTATGCTGTTACCTACGTAACTTTAAAAAGAGTTGTATGACTTTGCCTCACGGAGCATTTCGCCTATTCTGCGGGCCTTCTTGTTTCTTCCCTTTGTGTTGCATTTTGTAACTTGTTGTCTAATCAAGAAGATCGCTGTTATTTACACACTCTTCTGAACTATTTTGGTTATATAAATACTACCCAACTATGTAGTCTAGACAGCCAGGTTTATAAAAATGACTTCTCTCTGCTTTCCTCTAGAGCTACAATGCCGTGGCTGGGCATATTATTGTTTCAATGCTGTGATCTCCTTCTAATACAATTTGCCTGGGGTGAACTGAGCATCTGCTGTTCTAGGGTGAAGATGTATATTTTATTTGTAGAATGTGACTGAAGTCGCAATGCTCCAATTTAGTGCCGGGTCATACGTTTGGCTGCTTGTGAGTTTATTCACGTTCGGTGTAAGAGGCGAGTGCCCTCATGCGGCCTACCAGTTATATTGCAAAATGGCTAATTGGAAATGGGGTTTTTGATGCAGGTTATAGTTTTTTTCTCCCAAAGCAGTTGTTCTAAGATCTTCTTGATATTTATTCACCAGACTGCTTTGGTTTATATGATAATAGCCTTTGAAAGGCCAAGACAGAATACAAAACCTGCTTATTTGAAAAGAATGAAAATCCATGTTAAGCCAAGTATGTAGCTGATTAACAGTCCATATAAAGGATTCCCACAATCTAAGACTATAACCTAGACTAGGTGTGACTTGGATGCTGTCTTTTTCCATCCTATCATCCATTTTCTCCAAGTTATTACTTTTTTACCACATAAGTACTCTTATAACAGAACAGAATAACAGAGTTGGAAGGGACCTTGTAGGTCATCTAGTCCAACCTCCCTGCCTAAGCAGGAGACCCTACACCATTTTTGACAGATGACAGTCCAGTGTCTTCTTGAAAGCGTCCAGTGATGAAGCTCCCACTACCGATTTTCTTAAAAACTTATACAGGTAATCCTTGACTTAGTTTGTTTAGTGACCATTCAAAGTTACAACGGCACTGAAAAATGTGACTTATGACCATTTTTCACAATTACGACTTTTGCAGCATCCCCATGATCCTGTCATCAAAATTCAAATGCTTGGCAGCTGGTTCATATTTATGACCATTGCTGGGTCGCAAGGTCATGCGATCAGCTTTTCTCATAACCAAGGTCAGTGCGGAAGCCAGATTCACTTAACAACCAGGTTACTAACTGCAGTGATTCACTTAACAACTGTGGCAAGAAAGGTCATAAAATGGGGCAAAACTCACTTTAAAAATGTCTCACTTAACAACACAAATTTTGGGCTCAATTGTGGTCATAAGTCGAGGACTACCTGTATACTATTTTTAAACTTCAGTTGGGTGAATAAAGAAAGATGCTGTTGGTGTGGTGGTGGTTGTCGGACTGGGACTAGGGATACTCATACTCTAATCCACATTCAAAGCTGGAAGCTCATTTTACGACCTTTCTTGCCTCAGTTGTTAAGTGAGTCACTACAGTTGATAAGTTAGTAACCCAGTTATTAAGTGAATCTGGCTTTCCCATTGACTTTGCTTGTCAGAAGCAAAGGTGATCACATGATCTTGGGGCACAGAAACGGTCATAAATATGAACCAGTTGCCAAGCATCTGAATTTTGATCATATGATCATGAGGATGCTGCAAAGGTCGTAACTTGGAAAAATGGTCGTAAGTAGCTTTTTTCCAGTGCTGTTGTAACTTTGAACAGTGACCAAATGAACTGCTGTAAGTCAAGGACCTCCTGTACTTCTGCCAGATTGCTACTTTTTACCTTGAGGGTTTTCCTTACACCCAGAATTTACTAATTTGCAGAGCTTGAGATCATATTAAAAGTTCCCCTGTTGTAAGGAATAAGTTATACCTACCAAATAATGCAGGTGCTGAAACGTGTCATTGATTACGCCTAAATTTCTTTCATTTTAAAATCAATAACTTAGCTTTTGTTTTGATATACAGTAGCAGTGTTTATTTTTCCCTCTCTGTAGAAGTTTGCTTTGATTGTAATTTGTCCAGTTTCATGGGTTATTTATTCTTGAGGTGTTTACCCAGCATGGCATTTGCATCATTCAAGATATATGTTGTTCATCTTGTCAGTCCCACGATCCCAAACCCAGGTGGTCTCTTTCATGGAGATACGTTATGTACCTCCCTCATCAGTGTGTGGTTTATCTAATCTAGGCTGAAAGGGGAGTGAAAGTTATTGTTCCTCCCTGTTATACCCCCCCCACACATCTGTGTTCCTCTTTAGCATCTTTAGAGTAGCCAGTGCTCTACAAATAAACCTTCATTTTAGCTTGTTCTCCTTTACTCCTTTTGTTTTTCAGCAAAACAAGCCCTCTTGTGTTTGACCATGTCACAGTAAGATTTCAAAGAGATTTTGTGTCTAAAATAGTCAGCATCTCTTTGCTCTCACCGTAATTGCACAGATGTAAACAATAAAGTAATCATCTCATTCTGATTGTCATCTTTTAATTTTATAAATCAAGATGTTTTTTTCCTATGCACGTACTCTTTTTTTTCTTCACGTGAGCCACAATTAATTTAGAAA
Organism: Ptyas mucosa; assembly: GCA_012654045.1. NCBI lineage: Eukaryota > Metazoa > Chordata > Lepidosauria > Squamata > Colubridae > Ptyas > Ptyas mucosa. The sequence goes on from WNWU01000020.1 coordinate 15,457,016, forward strand.
AGTCTTTAACCAGAACTTCTGGGTTACAGAACTTAAGACCTGTACCAAATTATGTTTTAGGATAAATTGTTCCAAAGCTAATAGTAATAACAGACAACCAAGTGCATGGAGAAAGTGCTGTTATTGTATTATTTCCATTTAAGTCGATTCATAGAGTATTCAAATGTTACATTGACCCCATTGTTTCCTAGTACAGTCATTTGACTGTTGAGAGTAGGATAGGATAGGATAGGATAGGATAGGATAGGATAGGATAGGATA
>WNWU01000020.1:15465750-15479409 GCA_012654045.1 Ptyas mucosa
GATAGATAGATAGATAGATAGATAGATAGATAGATAGATAGATAGATGGATGGTTGGTTGATAGATAATTCTTCAGACCTCAGTCTTGATGTCATCTAATGGTATCCATGATGCTTTTTCCAGTTTGGAAGGTCCAGTTGCTGATGACTATTCTTGCCCTCTCTGTGCATATTATCATGTCTCAATATCTGTACCTCCTATTTTCTGCTGGAAGACTATAAGATAAAACTGGCTTCTGATGCTTAAACAAATTTGCTGATCCAAGAGCCTTCTTGCAGTGCTGTGGTTGGCTAACATATTCTTCTCTTGGGACATGGCCTCTGACCTCCTGTCCTAGGAGAAAGGATGATTGAGAGAGCCGGAGTGTGTCTGTGCCTTCAAACAGAGGACAATGCAAAATCCCCTGGTTTCCTTTTCTCCCATAGGATACCATAGAAGCTTGGATAATAGATGGTCTAAACATGAAAGCTTTCAAAGCATGATGTATGTGCATTTTAATGGAGACTCATTGCAGGGGGTCTAGAAATTTGCATGTCATCAATTTGCACAGCACAAAATTGGACGGCTGCATCAGATTCCTTTGCTGCTTTCACTGTTTATGCATCTAAAAGACACAAGTTTCTAGCCCTTAGGGTTGAGGCAATTGTTTTATTTTAAAGTAAGTAGGAAGCATTTATAATTTCTGTGAGAGCATATGGGATCTCGTTGGGAGTATATGGCAGATTGTATGGGACCCTATTATTCTTGAGCTACACTATTTTAGCCTGGCAGGGTGCTGACCTTTTTAGAATTGTGCAGAGGGGTGTTGATAGCATGATGTCATACAACTGAGTGGGGATGATTTCTCTCTCAAAAAAAGTGTTCTAGATGAATTTTGCATATGTGAAAGTTTAATTTCCTTGGTTTCCTGAAGAAAATAGGTGGAAACTACATGCCCCTCCCATTTGCTGCCAAATCTAAAGAATGTGATCCTGAGGGTTTGCGGGTTGTATGTGGCCTACAGGTTGACAATTCTTGATATAGTTGAGTGAGAGATAGGGCAATGTTTGTAAGAGGACCTAGAATGCCTTGCTTGGCAGGAATATCTGTGTAGAAAATTGACATGCAAGAATTTAGAGGATAAATAATCCAGTTCATCTAATTACTGATATCATTGGAAGGAAACTAATTCAGCATTTGTGGGATGAGGGACAGGGTGATTAAAGGTCCTTTCTCTGTGTTTGTTCCTGTCAGTATTGCCAATTTGTCTCATAGTCTGCCATGGGCTCTAATGTAAAATCTTGTAAGAAAGTTATGGATCTATGCCTGAAGAAAAAGAGAATGGTGTAGGCTATTAATTATTTAATGGAAGTATTCGATGGTGCCAGGGCAACTGTTCTTTTTTTGTCATTCAGTTATTCAGTTTATTACATTTGGCTTTGTAACAACATCTAAATATATTAGCTATCTTTCCTCCCTATTTGGCAGTTCAGACTCTCATTATTTTCTCTTTCAGAACAGCCAAGTTTTTCTTTGTCTATATTAGTTTTGATTTAGTTTCTGTTAAATGAGGTTATATAGTTTAAGGAATATTCAAGGCATTTCTGCATAGAGATTTTGCGACGATGGAATTAAATAAGGTCATTCTAGTCTAACTCCAAGTTATTGCCCTAGGATAAAATACAAATACAAACAAACATTAAGAAGATTAGAAAACTAAAAAAGAAAAGAGCAGAAAGAAGAAGTGACTTCCGACAATTTTCAGGGCAATGGAATACAAAAAATATTATAGCCTCAATGTTTTGATTTACATTTCTAAATGTTTCAAACCATTTCTAAAAAATCAAAATCATGCTAATCATCAAAACGTAAAATGAAGTTTTCATTTTCCCCCCCAGTTTGTGAGTACAACATCCAGAAGTGGTTTCCAAGTGGAAACACAACTAGATAAATTCACAAGTCAAGTTGGCCTTGACATATAACTGGAATCCAATCACACACCCTTTAATTTAATTCACAAGTGCTATATGTAAGCAATTAGGCAGATTCTTCCAGATTCTGGTCTGCCATCTGGGATTTTTTCCCTTTGTCCCTTTGAACTTCTAGCTCTGGGTGTCTTTCTCAAAATAGGCCCTACTCCTTTGCTAAGCCTAACATTTTTAATAAAAAAAAAACCAGAAAGTATCAGCCACAGTAATAGAGAGAGCTGTTATGAGTGACTTGCTCTGGAACAGCCATGAAGAACTTGAGCGGTCTGCTAATTTTGCTGCTGATGGAGATCCCATATCCTCTCTCGGCATCTTATCCAAAATTTCAGGAAGCCTCTTGAGTGGTCCCAGTCTCTGCTGTGCAGGCCTGTGCAGGTCCAGTGAAGGTGATTAATGAAGACAGCTGGCTTAGTTAGTGGTTACCTACAAATGCTGTGGTAAGAAATCACTTAGGAAACAGTTACCTGGGTATTTTACTGATCAACCCAGGAAGCTCACTGAAGATTAAATAACCACATGAGTAACTAAGTGCACTTTAAAGAGAAGACTGGGAGGCGGGGGAGAATATGTGATGGTTAATGTAATGTAACCATGTGGCCCTCATTCTTGATATCTGACAGAGTTTATGAAGGACCATCATTGCATCCAGAAAGAATGAGGCTGCATGGTGGCTCGTTTGATGGCTTGTGGGGCAGTGATTGGTGCTACTAGCTCTACGACCATGATGGCGAACCTATGGCACGCGTGCCACAGGCGGCACGCGGAGCCATGTCGCCTGGCACGTCAGCTCAGCTCTCAACCTCTCTAGGAGTCTCTGGAGGCTGGGGACAGCAAAAAAGGCACTTCCTATCCAACCTAAACTTGGAAAACGGGCCGTTCTGGGCCACCGAGGGGTGAGGAAGGCTGTTTTCGCCCTCCCCAGATGCATAGAGAGGATCTGTAGCCAGGTGAGAAAGAAAAACGGGCCTACTGGGCCATCGCGTGCCAGGAGCTGGGGGAGGGAGGTCGCGTGCACAGGGGCAGGGCGGGGCGCATAGAATTATGGGTGTGGGCACGCGTGCACGTGAACCTCCCCCGCCCCCCCCTTCCTGGCACGCGATGGCAAAAAGGTTAGCCATCAGTGCTCTAGGATATCAGCCTGTTTTTTCATAGAGTTGTCCTGATGGATGCACAACCTTTTAGAGACTTGGCCTTTGAGAGGATCAGGAGAAAAAGAAAAACGAATTACTATTATCTTTAACAGCTTCTTGAGCCTTTAAGAATTAGTGCCTATCAGCAGGGTTTGGAAGCGGTTAGAAGACAGGAATTTTATTTATTTACCTATTAAGTTTCATCTCTGCCTTTCCTTTGCTCCTACTTCTTCCTGACAGGATATTTGACCTTGGTTGAACAACAGGGAAACTGAAGGTATTTTTTATTCCTTTCCCTGCTGGGCTGCAATTAACAGAAGAAATCAGTAAGAAGCCTGGATAAACCAGCAAAGGATTCCACCTTAAGGGTAGAAGGAAAAGAGAAGTATAAAGAGAAGTCTGGATTATAATACACATCAAGAAAATCAGCTCCAGGCCTGGAATGGCAACAGCTTTAGACCAGCCTACCGGTAGTACTGAAAGAACTGTGTTACGATGGGAAAAATAAAATTGCTCTAAAGCTGCCGTGTGTAAATTGGAATAACAGTTCAGATTTGGTCAAACTATCATCTGGGCTATTGGCAGGAATCTGTGGGGTGAAGAAATTATCTCCATTATGGGTTTAAGCCTCTAATGGGGATGGAAGCACCTCTTCCTTGTCTCAGCTGCATGGCTTCTCAAATTCATTCAATCAGTCTGCTCTCTTTGAATGATACGATTCCCTCATAATCTTGGAATTTCCTTTGTCTCCTTGTGTCCTTACAATGGCATTTCTTGTTCTTCTTTACCCTTGCCTCTGCTCGTGAATTCTTTGGAAGGGCAGATACTGAAGCTGGAATACTTTGGCCACCTAATGAGAAGAGAGGACTCACTAGAAAAAGCACTGTTGTTGGGAATGATTGAAGGCAAAAGGAGAAGGCAATATCAGAGGATGAGATGATTAGGCAAACTCCAGAAGATAGTGGAGGACAGGGGAGCCTGGCGTGCTATGGTCCATGGGGTCATGAAGACTCAGACATGACTTAGCGATTGAACAACAACCGCTACTCATGAAATTCATTGTTGCAACTTTGTAATGGCTAAACTACCACCAATAGATTGTTGCCTCTTTCAGTTTCTCTGATCTTCTAATTAATGGGACCCTACAGAACAAAAAAAAAGCTACTTCTTGTTCAACAACCATTCATTGAATGACTGTTCAAAGTTATAACATCCCTGAAAAAGTTAGTTACAAATGGCCCTCACACCTTACGCCTGTCACAACATGTCCACAGTCACATGATTGTGATCCAGGCACTTGGCAACTGACTTGCACTTATGTCTGTTGCAGCATTCTGCAGGCACATGATCGTCATTTGTGGCCTTCCCAGTTGGCTTCTGGCAAGCAAGGTTGTTGAGGAAGTCAGCAGAAGTTTGCAACTCATGGTCACATACCTCACTTAAAACCGTGACAAAAAAATCAGGTGCCGTCACATGATATCTCGCCTAACAACCACATGACAATGAATTTTCTGATCCCCATTGTGGTTGTAAATTGAGGACTTACTTGTACTGACCAATAGCAGTATTTATCAGTTCCCTTGACTTATGTATCCTTATGCATATTTTGGCCCTTTTTACATTTCCTTAATTAATAAATAATTAGACTTACCAAAATATCCTGGCCAATCATTCAGACTCAGTTCCTATTTTCAGGACGAATGGCTGTTTTCTAAGCCTTCAATTGCAACATAATTTCCTGTGCTACTTCAGTTCATATTTTTTTAAAAAAAACTCCTTTTACAATGCAAAATCTACTTACTTATTTATCTCCTTCAATTTCTCTGCTGTCTTATTCCCAAAGGGATATTTGACTCAAAATCTCCACTCTTGCCCTATTGCCACAATAACTTTAGACAGAATAAGCCATCCTCCAGATGCAATTAAGGATGATGGGAAATGTAAGCAATACATATGGGTGGGCGGGGGGAGGGGGAGACAGTGCTTTGGGCAAGGCTGACCTAATCTGGGATGTTTGGAAAGCACCAGGCAGAGAATTACTGGTATTGTAGGAAGTGTAATCCACATTCAGAGGTTAAGAAGAGATCCTCTGTCTGGGGTACTTGTACTGTAAGCAAAAACTGACTTTTTCTCTGAATCCAGCTTTTAAAATACCATCAGTATCCTGCATTCCTCATTTTTATTCCTCTTTCTGCTTGGGAAACACTGTGTGTCTTATTCTAGTAGGCTTGAACAGGAATGCCAATCTCTTTGGATGGCATTGGCTGAGTAAGTGATAGAAGTCTCCGCAGAATTGGCCTTAGTGCCGTTGCTCTAATTTGCCAGGCAAAAGACCTTTTGAGAGATTCGCTGCTAAATGCCAAGCATCTCCAAACAAAATGGATCTTCAGGGATTTCCAGTGACTTGGGTTTCTGATGGCTTGATTGTAATTAGCATAATGAGCGTTGACTTTTACTTTTGCATGGAGAGATGGGGAGAAGGGCAGCAGGGAAAGCGGAGCAAAATGACCCATTGATTCTTTTTAAAAAAATAAAAATAAACACTACTAAGAAAGCTCTCCTTTTCCAGATTTGTCCAGCTGGAAGGTAAACATTTGTCTTCATGCTGCACTAAGAAATCACATTTTCCATCTCTAGGAATGGGGTGGGTGGGAGTTTATACACATTCACTGATTGATTAACAAATGTAAAAACCACCTTTCTCTCCTGAACATAAAGATATATCATTGAGCTTTTGCAATACTTGCCTTGTTTTAAAAGGAAGGCCAGGTTCATGTCCAGGGTTTTCCCTCAATGGTTAGCTGTGTTAAGCTGCTTAGGGCGGTGTGAGCGTGTTTATTCATAAGTATGAAACAACGAAACCTGTCGCCATGAAACAACTGTACCACAGAAATGTTCAGAAAATCTTTCTATGGATTTACCAAAATATACCTTACCTGCTTAGGTAATATTTTTAATCTCAATCTCCCTCCCTCTCCCTCCCTCTCTCTTTCTCTTTCCTCTGACAAAAAGCAGCATCTATATTCGGATATACATAGATGCATTTGACAGAATAAAACAGATTAAATGACCATTTCTCAACAGATTAATACTTTTAGTCTTAACTTCTATTTTGTAGCAAGCAGATGCTTTTCATTGAGTACATTATGGAACTTGTATATTCGGTTTAAAGTAGTGATGTTTCAATTTAGAGGACCTTTAAGCTGTTAATAATTACTAAAAATATGTAGTGTATAGCATGAATTAAGCAAAGTAACTGCTTTTTTAAAAAATTATTTGATTTATATGCCGCCCTTCTCTGGAGACTCAGGGCGGCTTACAATGCGTTAAGCAACAGCCTTCATACTTTTGTATATTTATACAAAGTCAGCTTATTGCCCCCACAATCTGGGTCCTCATCTTCTGGGTCCTTTTCTTCCATTTGGGTGAATGTTCCTGCTGGACCACAAGAAGGTATCTTTAGGAGATAGGGAAGAAAAATGTGCAATGTCATTTCAGGATTCTGTTGTATTGGCAGAAATTGTCCATATTTTTTTTTTAAAAGACCCCAATAATAAGGACTTCTCGCTTTGTTTAGCAGTAACTTGATATATATATCCTCATAGAAGCAAATGCTGCATTCCATTTCTTCCATATTGAAGAGTGTCCTTAATTTGGTGATAGCCAAATGTGTTGGACTACAGCGCCTCTCATATCAAACCAGCATCATAGGTTTTTTGACTGTGGATGATAGGCAATGTAGTCCAAAATCTTGCGAAGGGGGTGGCCAGGACAGAGAAGGTGCTGAAGGTTTCTATGTAGTGTGACCATTGGAATGACCCAATAGATGGAAGGGGAAAAAACTCTTCACCCTAGTTAAGTGGTTTCCTGTAAAATTGCTCTTTCGTATTGTTTTCCCGGCTCCTCTCATTTTTAATTTAGAGAGAAATTAGGATGCCACAACAGCTGCTGCTCTTGCCTCTCCCTCCCTCCCCTTCCTTATTTTGTACAACTGTGTCATTATGCTTGACCAGAATTGCAGTAGGTGCTCTCTTTTAATAAAATAAGGCAGAGATTCTAGTCTGTCATGAAAGACCTGTGCCACCCAAAATGTAGAGCCACGGTTATTGTGGGCGTAGGTGTGCTTGAAGCGAGAATCTTGAAAAGCTTAAACCAGGGTCAGAATACCAAGGATCATGACACTTGTGTCATCCCCAAAGGAGAACCTTCTGTTCCTGATCTATGCCTGTGTGTGTACATATGCAGTTTTGGATCAAGCGAATAAGGTTAGATGCAAAGTGCTTAATGTAGCACCTTGGAACCAAAAATGACTGTCACGGCTTGAAATATCAAAGTACGTATATTTTCTATGCCCTTTCCCCCTTCAGTTTGATGAGGAGCAGATGCCAGTGCAAACAAAACATAAACCATCTTAAGTTTTGAACATCTCTGCCATCTACTTTATAAAAGAAAAAGGAGTCAACGATTGAGAATCTTTGGCTCTGATGGGGGCTGTGGAAGCCACGTTCTAATGTAACGTAGAAATTACTTGTAAGCATATTTTCTTTTTGCACTGTCTATGTGCATCGCTAGGCGGATTTGTCCATCACAAGCGTCTTCCTAATTTAGTCCCCAGCGACCTCTGCGGCCCGTGATTGGCAGGCTGCTGTCAAGGTAGAAGTTGTGCCTGAGTGGTAGGAAGGAGCAGAACAAATGCCAGAGGACAGCTCTAGCTCCCTTGAGGGAGGGGAGCTATAAAGGTGAAAGAAACGCAATTACAGAAGCTTTTCTAGCCCAGAAAGTTAATTAGCTACTTAAATAGTGTTTAGTGCCACTGGCTAGGGGGAAATGGTCACATTGTGTGTGTGTGTGTGTGCGTGCGTGCGTGTGTATTTGTGCAGGAGGGAGGGGGGAGCTAATCTATGCTGGCCTTCTTGAGCTTCAGTGCTTCTTCAGAAGAAAGGCATGTATTTGGTTAGTTATAGGAGAAGAGACAGTAATAGATCATGCCTCCATTCTCCTTTTCAGATGTATCTGGGTTCATTTTGGAAAAAAATGGGGGGGGGGGTGGAAATGAAAAAAGGAGGATATCCCGAGTCATCTCTGACTTCTGGAAATTACCAGGGTACAGCTGGTAATATAGTTTTCTATCCATTCATATGGAAGAGGTTTTTCTATTGCTCTCTTCTGGGGTGTTTTTTTCCACCTCCCAGTCCAGCCAAGTATCCTTGGAAGCAAAACGCCCTTACTGCATGCAACCCAAATTATAAGTGGTCCTTGACTTACAATCATTCATTTAGTGACTGTTCAAGGTTACAACAGGTTGCATTGTCCCCATGGTCAAATGATCAAAATTTGGACGCTTGGCAACTGGTTCATATTTATGACGGTTGCAGTGTCCTGGGGTCATGTGATCATCTTTTGTGACCTTTTGACAAGCAAAGAGAATGGGGAAACTAGATTCACTTAACAATTGTGGCAAGGAAGGTCAATGGGGCAACACTCACTTAACAAATATTTCGCCTGGCAATATATGTTTTGGGCTACCTGTATTCTTCTTCTATAGATCACTGATTAAATATCCGGTTCTAAACAGTTTGGGGCGAAGACCTGAATCTGTTTTCTCCTGGAAAGCGGTATATACACTTTTATGCAGCAATGGTACCCTAAAATAAGACTTTTGCCTTTCAAGTTGAAATAGTCAGCAATATCTAAATCAGAATCTATTTTTAATCATATGGGCTAAAGTTACTAAACTGTAAGTTCAATTCAATGATTTATATTGTTGTGGCCCATGGATTTTGTGACTCATTTTAGCTCACATTTAAGTAACGTTTCTTAGTCCCTTAATATGTATAACACATATGTATCCTCATAATGATATTTTTAAAAGCTATAATCACCATGACACTTTAAAATCCCTGATGTATTAATTTGTATTATATTATTTTACCCTTTTTCATGTTTTGCTTACATATTCAAAGTGATTGATAATAAAATCCCAGCCCAAATTAGAAATAGTTGGTCCAGTCTATGTTTGCATATGACTTTAAGCCAGACTTTTTAGTGTTCATCAAAAAAGATCACCATTTCTGGTTCTTGATTTGCTTGACTGCTTTTCCTTATTCCCCCCTGCAACAGGTGAAGATAAACCAACCACAGAATCTCTATTTATTATTTATTATGGCAGCCTAACTTGGATCCATTTTTGTTCTGTCCTTATAAGCCAGAGTTGGAAATATCATTGGTTAATCAACTTCCACTCGCAAGAAGAGATTGATTAAGACAGACTTTTTAAAGATTAGAATGACGTGAGATTCCAGCCGAGAGATGTCTGGTTCAGTTTTTTCAGACCTATCTAATTTCCCATTTCTAGGTGATTACAAACTATCAGGACAATCCAGATTTTCCTGAACTGTATATAAATGTATGACATCAAAATTCAGGCATATTGCCTCACGCCGCAGCTTAGGGAAGAAGGATGTACCAAAGATGTGGATGCTTTGATGAACTTCCCATTTGATGTGGCTGCTAATAGAAAAAGTCCTGGGGCAAGAGAGCACAGAAGGAGCCTTCTGAAATTGGTATACCGTAGTATTACAAAAGGATATTGATACACCACACCCAATTACGTGTCAGTCCACAGGGAGGTGTGCCATTGTCTGTATTTCACGGAAGGTTCCAGCCAATTTTGTTTTTCAGTTACTATTTTTTTAAAAAAATTTGATTTATATGCCGCCCTTCTCCGGAGACTCAGGGCGGCTTACAATGCGCTAAGCAATAGCCTTCATACTTTTTGTATATTTATACAAAGTCAGCTTATTGCCCCCACAAACTGGGTCCTCAATTTACCTACCTTAGAAAGGATGGAAGGCTGAGTCAACCTTGAGCCTGGTGAGATTCGAACCTGCAATAATTGCAGGCAGCTGGTATTAATAACGGTGCTTTAAACCACTGTACTACCAAGGCTCTTTGTAATTTCTGCAGGTAAACTTCAAAATTGAAAGGAGGAGAAGACAAAAAGGAGAAGAGCCTTGGATAGTACAGTGGTCTAAAGCCCTGTTATTAACATCAGCTGCCTGCAATTATTGCAGGTTCGAATCTCACCAAGGCTCAAGGTTGACTCAGCCTTCCATCCTTTCTAAGGTAGGTAAATTGAGGACCCAGTTTGTGGGGGCAATAAGCTGACTTTGTATAAATATACAAAAGTATGAAGGCTATTGCTTAGCGCATTGTAAGCCGCCCTGAGTCTCCGGAGAAGGGCGGCATATAAATCAAATTAAAAAAAAAAATCCTTGTACCAAAACGATACATGAATTTGATCCAGTACTGATGCTGTTTCATATAAATCTTAGGAGCAACATCAGAAATGTTCTGCTGGTACTCCAGGAGCTGGTGAGATAGTAAGGAAGAGGAATGGTTCCTGCCTCGGAAAGTTGGCAGGATCTATCTATCTATCTATCTATCTATCTATCTATCATCTAATTTATATACCACCCTTCTTCCAGAAGGACTCAGGGCGGTGTACAGCCAAGATAAAACACACAGATATAAAATTTAAAAAACAATTTTAAGAAATATTAAATAATTTGGCCCATATCTAATTAAAATAAAACTACCCATTTTAGACATTTAAAAGTTAAAAATTAATGATTAAAATTTTAAAAATTAGGCCAGCCCAGCTTGTTGGAATAAAAGCATCTTGAGGGCCCGGTGGAAGGTGCGTAAGTCAGGAATCCTCCGCATCTCAGGGGGCAATTCGTTTCAGAGGGCAGGAGCCCCCATAGAGAAGGCTCTCCCCCTGGGGGTCGTCAGCCGACATTGTTTGGCCGACAGCACCCGGAGGACCCCCTCTCTGTGGGAGCGAATTGGCCAGTGGGAGACTATTGATAGCAGAAGGCAGTCTTGTAAATACCCAGGTCCTAAGCCATGGAGTGCTCTGAAGGTGGTAACCAATACCTTGAATCGCACCCAGAGGACCACCGGAAGCCAGTGCAGCTCGCACAGGAGAGGTGTTACATGGGAGCACCATGACGCTCCCATAATCACCCACGCAACCGCATTCTGGACCAGTTGGAGCCTCCGGGTGCTCTTCAAGGGGAGCCCCATGTAGAGAGCATTACAGTAGTCCAGTCGGGAAGTGACGAAGGCATGAGTGACCGTGCGTAGGGAGTCCCAATCCAGAAAGGGACGCAACTGGCGGATCAGGCGAACCTGATAAAAAGCCCCCCTGGCCACGGCCGTCACATGTTCTTCTAAGGATAGCCATGCATCCAGGACACCTAAGTTGTGAGCCCTCTCTGTGGGGGCCAACGACTCGCCCCCAATAGTCAGAGATAGCACCAACTGACTATATCGGGACGCCGGGAGCCACAGCCACTCAGTCTTGGACGGGTTGAGCTTGAGCCTGTTTCTCCCCATCCAGATCCGCACGACCTCCAGACACCTCTCTGCCTTTTCCTACCACAGCAAGCAATAAAAATAATATTATTATATGACTTACCTGAAGTTTCATCTGTCTTCAAACCATTGTGAATTTTAGAGATGGTTAAGTGTTTTTTCCGGTGAGACCAGTCTATCAGGGCAACCTGGTCTACCCAATTATGGGACAGAGTATACTGCTTCTGTTTTAGAGATGGTTGGACAACCTTGTTGCATGCAAAAGCTTTTCTTTTCCTGTAACATTTTCAGCATCTGAGATCCCTAGAAAGAAGAAGAGGGCAATCAGTGATGTATTGATTTCTGTAAGAATGTCAGAGGTAGAATTTTCTGATATTTTTTTTTCTATTTTGGGAGGAGTTCGAATTTTTTAAATTCCCCAAGACATGCATTGATCCTTTCAGATGCTGAGAGCTTTTCTTTCCTTAAATTTCGTGGGGGAGGATAGCAGAGGTCATACAGTTTTTCAGAGACTCGCAGGCAAATTTCAGTGAGCTGGGTCTTAAGGAATTCTGGGTATAGATCCACAAAGCGGTCTAAGGGCTACGATTGGCCCTCTAAAATATCAGCTGGAAAAGTAGTCTAAAGCAGCGGTCCCCAATCTTTCTGGCACCAGGGACCAGTTTCATAGAAGACAGTTCTTCCAGGCGCTGTGTGTGTCTGTGTGCATTGTGTGCAATTTAGATCCCACGTATGTGCAAATGAAGCTTTGTTTGTTTGCCCATTGCTTGCGCAGCCCAGTTCCTAACAGATCACAGACCAGTAGCAGTCCACGGCCCAGGGGTAGGGGTAGGGGTAGGGGACCCCTGGTCTAAAGGTTAATAATTCATGAAAAGGATGAATTAGCTTAGTTTACCTTATTTCGTTTATTTGAATGATTGGAAATGTTTGAAATCATTAAAATTCTAATTGCATTTGTGGTCTGGGTAGGTATGCTTGGTTCCTTTTCGTTTTGTTCCTTAACTGTTTTGTCTAACAAAAATTACACTGAAACATCTCTGTATTATCTGGGTATTATAGTTATAAAATTTTCCTCTTTCTCCTTTCCTCCTTTCTTTGTTTGTGGCACTTTCAAAATCCCAGAAAGGGCAGCAGATCTGCATAAGATCTGCAGCCAATGATAATGTTTATTTTGGCTGAACAAATAGGCAGAGTGCATGAAAGTTGTGTACTCTTGTTTTAATGAGTTAGCAGCAATAAGAGCATCATGACCTGGATTACCATAGTAAATCCTTTTCATTGTCAAAAAGGGTGAGGTATAGGAATGTCCACCATGGTGCCAGGCAGAATTTAAATACAGTACTTTATTCCAAGTGTACATAAAACTGTCTTATGCAATCATTTTCTGAATGTGTATCATAATATGAACAAGTTCTCGATTATGGGAATATAAATAGTGAATATCAACAAATGTGTCATAATGAGCTTTGATGGTGAGTGGTGACATGAGAGAGCATTGTTATATGTGGTGGGTTTGTCTGTTTTAATCTTATAAACCATCCAGAGTCACTTGTGTCAGATTATTTACTTTTTTATTTAAATATATTGGCTACCCAACTCCAGTGGATTTATGAGTGGCTATAGTAATCATATAAAGAAACAAACAGATAATCTCTAGAGCAGAGTGGGGAACAATGACCCCCTTTATGACTTGTGGACTTCAACTCCCAGAATTCCTGAGCCAGCCATGCTTAGCTCATTAATTCTGGGAGTTGAAGTCCATAAGTCATAAAAGGGTTATCGTTTCCGACCCCTGCTCTAGAGGGTCCTTAGCTAGTAAGCAAGCTTCTGAATGATTCAAGAGCCATTTTGGATTCTTCATGAAATCCAACTGAGTTAATTGGATTAGCAAGGCAAATGGCAGATACTGCATGTACTGTTCTTTTTTTACATTTTCTATATTCATAGGTCAGCAGGTTTTTCAGATAGCAGGCACCTCATTTAATATTGTTGCCATTGTTCAGTCATTCAAATACTGTCAGCTCCTTATGGCCGTATGGTCATTAGTTTGCCAAGGCTGTCTGCCAGAATTTTTTTTTTATTTTATTTTATTTTACACTTTACTTTTATTATATTATTTATAATTTATTTATAAATTATTATATTATATATATTATATTATATTATATTATATTATATTATAT